>KZ345196.1:112391-132551 GCA_002352805.1 Teladorsagia circumcincta
CAGCAAAACAAGGCAGCGTTTCGAAGGTATGCTAATGCGTTTTACGAAGCAACTAACTGTTGGATTCGGCGGCGGAAGCCAAGGCTTCACAGGGTGTCCACCTTCACCAAAGCCTACCGTGTCATGCACGCGGTAGTGTGCGGAGCTAAACTGGTACATATATAAAGCGCTATGTGTGTGTGTGTGTGTGCGTGTGTGTGTGTGTGTGTGCGTGTGTGTGTGTCACAAAATTCATAGCGCACGTCCCAGCAGTCAGCTGGAGTTGATTTTAGAATATGATATAGGGGGCGGAAAGAGAACATATTTGGCGGGGACCCGAGGGTGATAACAACTGATAAGGGCTGATAAGGAACGCTGAAACGCAAATTTCACAGAATTCACAGCGGGTGTCCCAGCAGCAGTGAGGTGATGGTTCTAACAAGTGATGTGGAGGATGGGACGGGAACACATTTGGTGGGGGACAGAGGGTGATAACAAATGATAAGGGCTGGTAACACGTTATGCGGCAGAATGTAGAGGCCACTCAAAACCAGGTTCTAGATAGGGAGAGCGTCTCACTCCAATCATTTCAACGTATTTTGTGCGTTGTCATCGTCACGACCGCTACTCTCCCCGAGCTCCTAAGAATGTTTTGTGATTGTTAGAAGAAATGCTATTGTGATTACTGGGTGTTTCCATTCAACATCATTACATCACCAGTTTAGCTACACGTGCATGACACGGTAGGCTTCGGTGAAGGTGGGCATTCTGAGAAGCGTTGGGTTCCGTCACTAAAGAACCCAACCAACGTTAGTTGCTTCGTGAAACTTGTTAGCATACCTTCGATAGGCCTTGTTTTGTTGACGCTCACTGCTTGATACGCGCGGTGGAGCGAGGAGCTTGACTGGTGATTGTAAACAACCGCCATGAATTGAAGGTCAGGATAATTTAGCCGTCGAATAGTAATCGATGTGATGTATTGAATGGAAACACCCAGTAATCACAATAATATTTCTTCCAACAACCACAAAACATTCTTAGGAACTCCGGGGAGAGTAGCGGTCGCGGCGATGACAACGCATAAAATTAAGTTGAAATGATTGGAATGAGACGCTCTCCTTATCTAGAACCTGGTTTTGAGAGACTCTACATTATGTCGCATACCGTTGTTATCAGCCCTTATCATTTGTTATCACCCTCTTTCCCCCACCGAATGTGTTCCCGTCCCATCCTCCACATCCCTTGTTGGAACCAACCCCCCACTGTTGCTGGGACATCCGCTGTGAATTTTGTCAAATTTGCGTTTCAGCGCCCCTTATCAGTCCTGATCAGCTGTTATCACCTTCGGTCCCCCGCCAAATATGTTCCCGTCCCATCCTCCACATCACTTGTTGGAACTAACCCCCCACTGTTGCTGGGACATCCGCTGTGAATTTTATGAAATTTGCGTTCCAGGGCCCCTTATCAGCCCTGATCAGCTGTCATCACCTTCGGTCCCCAGCCAAATATGTTTCCTTCCCGCCCACTATATCATATCCTAAAATCAACTCCAGGTGACTGCTGGGACGTGTGCTATGAATTTCGTGACACACACACACAGACAGACAGACAGACATAGCGCTTTATATATGGTAGGGATTATTATTCGACCGCTAAGTTATCCTGACCCTCGATTCATGGTGCTTGTTTACAAAACCGTTAAGCACCGCACTCCACTGCGCATATCAAGCTGTGAGCTTCAGCAAAACAAGGTAGCCTGCCGACGGTACGCTGACGCCCTCCACGAAGTAACTACATAACTGTTGGGTTCTTTAGTGGCAGAACCCAACTCTCCACAAGCTAACCACCTTCGCCGAAGCCTAGCGTGTCATGCACGCGGTAGTGTGCGGAGCTAAACTGGTTAATCAGACATGGCGGTGGATAACAGTGGTTTGTCTTTTCTAATACTAGTGACAATGCGGGCTGCGTAAGGAACATGGCAACTTTTGCTTCCCAACAGGATCTACAGTAGCGGTCAAAAGTTTGGAAACTTTTTTTATTTTTGATCTAGCGAAGCCAATAAACAACGAATTTGTCTCAAATTCACATATAATATACAAGGTTAAGAGCAAGATGCGGTGTGCGACACAATTCTACGAAAATCAAAACCGTAATTGGAAAATACGATTTTTTCGAAGAATTGGCGCGTCAAAAGTTTTGAAACTTTAGACTTTTTCTTCTTCATTGTAATTCCTTCTTCCCAATTATCGCAATTTTTTGTTGGTTTTAGCTTGATTATTAAGTATTGCATAACTTTCAAACGAATTCGCGGGAAATGAAGACCTTATTTTAATGGTAGACGTTTCTCCAGATTCCACAGTCCGAAGTACGGAGGAAAGCTGCTTCTCATTATTTCAACCTCTAAAAAATCACTATCATAGGGCTTTTTGGGGCCATCAGAGTCAAGCAAGCATAAAAAACGGCCTAACCACGAAAGTAATCTCACGAAGAGATTGGACTTCTCATAAGACTTTGAAGTCTGGTCGGCCCGTCCTGTTCCCCCTCATCATCTACCAAAAAACGACTTCTTTTATTTTCCTCTTGGTCGCTTGCAAGCGTAAGTGCTGCTTTACATCCACTGGGACCTGGCGAATATTGAGGAAGATGTCCCAACAAGGAGCCGTCGTTGGGCTTTTAGAGCAGGATGGCCCAACTGGCTTCCGCCCACAAGCGATGAACCTGCATGGAAGGCGAGAGCTACAAAGGAGTGCTCAGCGACCAGTCGATGTTCTGCCTTCTTGAAAATGATGCTGTGAACTTTTTAAGGTGATCTGTCAACTGGAGACCACATTTTAGGTCCGAGATCCCGGCAGTCAGGAAATGGTGGAGCAGCGTTGTAGACGAGGGTGTGTTGGACCATTAAGCGTTTTCTCTTTCTTAGTACCCAGCGAAATGTGGGCTGGCCTTAAAGGCAAAATCCAGTATTGAATTGATGGGGTAGTCTACCTAAATGTGAAAGTAGGAGTAGGAGGTGGACCACCAGCGGAAAAAAATTAAAAAAAAGATTAAATACAGAGGAAATACGCGTTTTTTGCCCTGCGCTGCGGGGTAGTTCAAAAGATCGGCAAAGTGATGAGAGATAACGTGAGCGCGGAGAGTGACAGACAATTCCGAGTAGAGAGAGCATAGAAGATCAACATTGCGATGCAGACAAGATATCGAACGGTGGGTGGAGCGAGCCTCATCTGGTGGCGCGTGCCTGAATCCTTGGTGGCTAGCGTCTTCATGACGCGTTTTGATGCAGAAACATGGCGCTTCTTCGGCAGCTGCATTCCACGCACTTCTAACTCTAAGGGCTTATTAGGTGGGTCTGAGCCCGAATTTTGCCTTTAAACTTAGGCTAGTCTAAAGAATGCAATGCTCCCATTTAATGGTCAGAGCTGGCCGAGAAATGTGGGTTTCTGTCAAGACAATGATCCGAGGCAGAACTACCTTCCCATTGTCGTCTCTGTCAAGACAATGATCCGAGGCAGAACTACCTTCCCATTGTCGTCGTAACAAACTCAGAAAAAAAAGCTGTAGTGAAGGAAACAAGTCAAGATTCAAAATATAATTGAATGTGCAACACAGGGAAGAGCTCGCATATCGTTTCATCAACATTCCAGCAAAAAATTCCACTCAGCAATTTGATTCAGCTAACGAACTGTAGGATTACTTTTCAGATCCCGAAAAGGACGTTATAACAGATACAGTCCGAAAACCGATGCCATCGTAAAATTAACATAACTTCTCAACAAATTTCTGAGTTCCCATTTGGATTGGAGGGTACTGTGCTGAATTCGCTTCGGAATTGCGGAGTTTCCAAACTTTTGCCGCGACATCTTTTGAAAAAAAATTGTATTTTTTAAAATTGAGGCTCGGTTTTGGGAAATCCTGTTGTGCATCGTATTCGGCACTTGATTTGGTATGTAATATGTGAATTTGAGACATCTTTGTCGCTTGATGACTGCGATAGATCGAAAACAAAAAAGTTTCCAATTTTTTGACCGCTACTGTATATTCTTGATTAGCTCTTATCATTTTCAGTTACCCACTGTTAATGTCCCCATCCCACCCCACATAGCACATATAGTAAGTACAAATACTCTAACGCCAACACCATTAATCATTGACTCGAAGCCATCGTCCACGATAAGAAGAAAGAACAAAAAAGTGCCTTCGCTTTAGTGAACATTCGAAAAACTGGAAGGACTGGTACGCGTTCAAAACCCGCCAGACATCAGACACAAGTGTCACTTTTGATCGCCCAGTGTTCGGGTTCCCGTAAAACCTCCAGCCCAAATGTAAAAGCCACGGTTCCACTGTCACCGCGAAAGCCGTCACGAAATTGGTGGTATTCACACTTTCACGCCCCTTATCGGTTCTTCTCATTTGTCACTACTTTCTTTCACCCACCTTCTTAGAACCCGCTGCCGCGGATCGAGAGAGAACAGAGAGGTGGCCCTCGCACCTCTGGTGCAACTGCATGGCGCTTCGGATCTCCGCGTCTAATCCGAGGCTCCCTTGTTAGGATGGCTGCCAGCTGATCGCGCGTCTTCTCAGGGACCGCACTGTTGACGGTGACGATCCTTACGCTTAACCTTGAGATGGGTAAAGGCGAAACGTACCATATGCTCAACAATACACATAAACTACTATACTAATTACAGCGTACATCAAGTCGGGCCTCTCTCCTGGCGCTCGCCTACCTCTAATTCCATCTATGACAAGCACAACAATATAAATACTCACATTAATTGAGGTCCTTCTTCTGAACACACCTGATGTCCTACTCTTACTGCTGCCGGCGTCGGATCTGACCATGTCCTCGAAAGGGTCCTTGCGGTAATCTTACTGTGCACTCTGCCTTCTCCTTCAAATGTTATTGAGGGCGCAATACCCGACCACACCATGGTGCTTCGGCAAGGCGAACCCCGATAGGGACGCATGGTGTGAACAATGCCAGAGCTCCGCCAAGGGGGACTATCGTGCGCCCAACTGCACAACGGCATGTACCCATGGGTCACACTTGGCCTCCTTGCGGCAGTACCCCTAGGCTCTTTCTCACGAAGAGGAAGTGTCCTTAACCGGTAGTGACGACGCAGGACAACTGGCCTCGGCTGGGTGTAAAGAACCAGGCGCTGTGGCGCTCTGCTGCAGCAGTGTGGGCGCACTTCTAGCCACTTCAAAGACCTATTAGGTTGGTCTGAGCCCCAATTTTGCCATTAGTCAAAATTTTCCGGATGAACTTTGATTTTCTTCGAATTATGCCCGTTGATTGAGCACTGTTAACGTGATCTTCATTTTTTTAGAAGCATCACACCGCTTTGTCTCATGCTTGCAAGCAACAAGGTTTGGAAACAGGAAAACTTTATTCAAAACATTTCACTTTATTCAGCAAACGACGATCGAACGTCAGGTGTTGTGAGGTTAAACTGGAGGTTGGAAAGGATGGTTTCTCGAACTTGTCATTATTCAGACCCTTCTTAAGGTAACCACTGAAGCGGCCATTGATTCAAATCGGCTCGGCATGTTATTCACTAAGATGTTTTTTTTAACAAAGAAATACATTTGACAAACAAATGATAGTATCACGGGCAACTTCGAACAACAATGACATGCGTTACTTCTCCTGATAAAACGATCCTGCGCTGGTGCTTAGCCGTGCTTGAGTTATTTTATTCTGATGTGAAAATGTGTTGGTTATCCACGCGCGGTATGGACCGATGAAATATAGCGATGTAAGAGGACTTAGCATAGGGACGCATCCTAACAAAATAAAGGCAGCATATTCGAGGAAAGGATGATGATAGATGTTCAGTTGCTCCAGCGCGTATGTGATAACTGCGAATAAGAAGAAAATGGGCACGCAGGCCTGCACCATGAGAGCCTAAAAGTAGAGTTCTTAGATGCGGATTGATTTTTCAGTTGTAGTTATAGCACCTTGTAAAGCCTAGACCGAAACTTTGTGTTAAAGCAACGAGAGCCATTTATCGGTTGATACGGCACTCAACCCAGCTGATTTCACACGTTATGCCAGCCACGCACCATTTTGGAGGTGGGCAGTCGGAGCGCGGATAGGCGGCGGGAGCGCTACATACATACGCCTCATTACAGCGCCGTTCGGGGTTCTGAGCATGGCATCGTCTCTGTGGGTGCGTAGCCATTTACATAGACGACTAAAGGGGTTGGTTTGGTCCACTGAGCCTGACTCGGGGCTCTAACTCATAAGGGTAAAGCACTATGATATGTATCTTGACCTGAAAGAATGAAAGATGCATGCCAGACTCGAATGTCCTCGATAAAACACTTTTTCAGCCAAATTCTTTTTTATTTTACTGAATTATGAACTCTGGTGTGCTCTTTATTAGAGTACTGTCCACCAATTCAATATTTGTTTTAGAAGCAGAGGGGTCTTCGTTATTACAGAGAACTTTTTTGAGGCCACCCTCTGACTGATTTTGGGGCAATTCATTTGTGCTTTTTGCACCATTTTCATCTGTTTCTGTCTTTCCTGTGCCTCGGTTTTTCACCGATGCTACGCTTAAGCGTGATCGACGGGGCAGAACCACAGCGAGCTCTTTTCGAAGAAGCCACGGAGCGGAGGCATCTGGCCTATTTGAAATTGCCAGATTTTAAGAAGTGGAGATCGCACTTTAGGCGATCTGCGGATTCTGGCCGTGACACTCAGAAGACGGGGAGTTAGCGATCTATATAATTTACGCAAGAGGCATCATACGCTCTACCTTCGCCTGCTCTCATTCCACTGCTCTGACCGAAACGATGGCATAAGTTCTGGTGGGTAGCGCAAGTGAGGGCGATGAAGTACTCAGTGAAGGCGTGCATCTGAAATCGATTGATCGAACCGAAACGTTAGGTAGCTAGGAGAATATGCGCACTTCCTCACACGGATTTCGACTGTCTGTATCCACGCTTTTACCGCGGGCGGACGTGATCATGCCATTTCGGTCTAAATGTATCTCTGCCTGGTAAATACATCTCTTCCGACGAAAAACTCATTACAATATAGGTATTACGGGCAATCAAATGTGGAAGGACCACGTAGTGCTTTGCGGTGGAAAATTACTTCGGTGAAATGGGTACTAACAGGGAAGGCAGAGCTGGAGTGATAGGGAAAAACCGAGATTAGCTGGCCGACGTCGTTGTATCGTGAGTGGAAAAGAACAGAGAAATACGCCTCAAGTGCCATCTGGACGACTTTGCGCTGTGACATCCACACATTTTTAACATGCAGCCAGTCTCGGCCTATACTTACATAGTAGGAGTGACCTCCACAAATTTCAAGAAAATGGATCAGAAGCAATGAAAAAGGTTGCAGAGCTGAATGGCAAATACAACATCCTGCCACTGATTGTTATTCAAATCACACCTAGCGAATAAATTGGTGTGATCCTTGTGCTCTAGTATGAGAACAACGGTGAGATAAACACCATTAATGAAGAAGAAGCTCGCTGCCAGCACGTGGACAAGTTCAGTGCCTCTTTGTGGTATCTCATGTTTTTCTGACCGGAAAATATGTGAGATCATAGTGATTAAAAGCACTTCCCGGAAAATGGGCCAGAGGTGGGAGCAGGCGGCCATCCGTTGAGACAAAAGTGGTTTATGGGGCGAAAGTGAAAGAGCACTCAGTCAGGTCTTTAAAATTTCCTACATTTTTTTAGCAATCAGTAGTCGGGAATGATCAGGAAAACACAATCTTTTCTTGTTTCCCCTTCACTAAAAGCGCTTATGAGCCCGCTTCTGTACTGAATGTGTCATCTGCACGTGAAAAGCCTAAACTTATATGTTTTGCGTGACCCAGCAGAAATTCACAAGTTCTTGATATTTACGAAACCGAACGGTTGCCTAAAATCCACAACCGTTGGAGCTTGACTATTTTTGGTTGTGGTTTCCTCAGCTCTCTGCACCCACTTCTCTGCAGGTAACTCTGCCGGACAGTCAATGCAGCAAAAGACGCCACCCTGGCATATATAGTTGGAAAGATTCATTCTTTTATCTGTAACTTTTAGCGTGACTTTTCCATCGGTAAGTTGATCTGGTTGTGCGTCTTTTACAGATTTTTACAGATGTGTTTTCATTTCGTGTTTTCGAAGACCGGAAGCTGGGCAAAATCACCGTTATAATCATCGTGAGTGGATCAATACTCTGAACTGGGGTAACAACAATATCAGTAACTCTCGTTTCAGGCAAAATTACCGATATTAACAAGAATCATCTATTTACCGAGGTCCCAAGCAATGTCAAGATACCCGCGTGGCTGGCGACTTGTTCACCGAAGGCGAGCTTCTTTCCCATTGACAGCAAAAGATTGAAACTGGGGATCGGGATCTGCACGAACATTACGACACCAAATTGCAATTGGGGCTATGGTAGGATACGTGTACAGCACGTGTAAAGCTCGAAGATTTTTTCCGAGCCTACTAGAATAACCCGTTTTCGTCATCTTGGAGCATTAGAAGCGCCATGTAGAGGAACGACTAGTCTGTCTAGGTTCCTGCACAACAGCGGTGCGTAGAGGAGGACGGATTGGGAGTCACTGGCTGTTTAGTGTGCGGATCATTTTTGATCAAAAAACCATCTCTGTAGTTTATATTTCACCGGTGCACCGATTCAGTATGGTTTCACCTATTTCCTAGTTGATTTTCTATGTAGTTTGGCATCGAGGAGATTCTACTCCGTAATCGTGAACAAAAACTTCACATTCCTTTAGCACTCTCATCATTGTTATCAGCCATTTGAAAAGACTGTCGAATAAAGGTTAAAACTCAGCGAACATACCGCGAATATGGCGTAAAAATTATTTGGTCAGGTAATTTGGCTATATCTATGGAATTCGAAATGGCTTTTTTTGAAGAAACTTTTATAACGGTATGTCTTCAGAAGCAAAATCACCTTGAGCAGTTGCGATTGGAGATGACGAGCTCTTGCGGATATAGCTTTTTCGTCCATCAATTTTGCTGCAGTCAGTCTTCTGAGTACGAGGATGACTGTGTAGACCGGTGCGATTGGTACCGTCATGTGCAGAATGAAGGGAAGTACGATCCAACTGAGTATATTTTTATGACCGCTAACACATTCTGAGCTTACATCGTAACCGAACTTCTTCTCTATTATTGTTCTCAACTCAGCTTCACCATCACTGGCGAATGAGAACGTTATCTGAAAGTGCTAATAAAATTTCTCGATCGCTGTAGATCGCACAGTTCTTAGATGAGCACGCTCGTAGGTTTCAAGTTTGGAACTGCGTGCACAGTTCTTCGTGCAAGCAGCTTACAAATCAAGACACATAAGTTGTGAAAATCTATTGACATCGAGAGTTTGCATTTAGTACAGATTCAAGAAAACGCCGCTGCCTCAACCACTATGTCTGAATGAGTAAGGTCCATGGTGAACCCTTCCTTTTCGCCCCATCCTTTTCGAAAGAGTCGACATGTCGGATTCTCCATAGCTTATGTAGCTGAGGCGAGTCTGTAGAAAACGGGACAGAAGTTAACAGGATGTTTCAATCGCCACATCCATCCATTGCCAAAGGAGGGTTCATCAATGAATCAGCGTGCAATTTATAATATGAGTGTTGCCTCCAGAGAGATGGGATACTCTGATAATTCTCTGTCTTTTCTTTTTGCCCTTCTTTTACTTTTTTCTGAGGAAGGAGGAAGTAAGTATTTTTTAGCCACCGTATGCTTTGATCGCTCAAAGTTTTATTTGATTTGGTTTCTTCTACTGCAACTTTTGACAGACCTCCTGGAAGAGGATATTACGGCAGACGAAATTAGGAAAAATGGGAGGCGAGCGTACCGCAAAAGGACGGCGGGACCTCAAAAAGGTGAATGGAGACATGCATCGCCGTTAAGGCGCGCATGTATCCGTTCCCGGCCTGGCCAGCGCCGTCTACCGTGGTCCGCCTCTCCTTCCCTGCTAAACGTTGCCCTTCATTCCAAAAGAGCGTTTCATGTTAAGCGACCGTATCTCTTAGTTTTCCTAGGTAAGGCGTTATCAATGAAAGGATGCTATTTGGTGACATAGTACCGCCATCCGGGATCAGCAGGTGTAAGTGAAGTCGTGCTGTTCACTAGCGCAATCTAGTGGGCAATAAGGGTTTTACCAACTTGCCTTGAGCCCCACTTACTACTGACAGAACGTAAAAGGAACACATAAATACGTTTGAGAGGTCAACGTGCATGTAACCAGCAAATGGAAAGAAGACAAACAGACAGAGAGGTCTGTTGCAGGAAGCAGATATTCTTCGGTTTTTGTCAAAACTCACAAACTGGAACAAAGATGGAAGATATATCAGAAGAATGATGACTATAACAGTTCTCTTTTTCGGCTGTTGATGTCCCAAGATATAATGGCGATATGAAAATGAGAACAATAGGCTCCATAATCCATGGGAGTAACATTGCAACATGAGGCTGTATCTGAAAAGCTGATGTTAAATTCTGTTCAAGATGGATATCCTTCTTCAAAACGTATGTAGTACCGGAACATACCCCACAAAACAGACTTTTGGTCCAAAGAACACGCATGGTCCATGGGAAACAAAATAAAGACCAAGTCCACCAGAAATGATTCTGAAAAATGATTCTGATGAAACAGTACCGAGAGATCAGAAAATTCATATCAAGAATGAAAAATTGGTAAGAAAAGATAGAGAAGAGGGGATTAAACCCATAAGGAAGAGGGTGGAACGTGAGCGTATGAGAGCTCTAACCGCCACATTAAAAACCAATTAGAGAGAAATGACTATACCTCTGCTGTACGAAGAAACCGGCAGCGCATGCAACAAAATCGCAGATGGCGAAATTGAGTATAAGAATCGAGTATGTCGCTAGTTGCCTCGGAGTTCTTTTCAGTACTAGAAAGATCAGAATACCATTGACAAGCATTCCGAAGAGGTTTTGAATTGTATGCAAAAGAAGAATGACCCAGTATGAAACATCCATTTGCTCAATGAAAAAAGTGAATCTGGAACACACTGCAGAACTGCTGAAATGCTAACAAAAATGGCTTTCACAGTAAAGTGAGAAACGATAATTTTTGCTGTTCAATATCACCGTGGAACTTGAAAAGATTTTGCAAGAACATCAAAAAATTTCGAGGTAATACCATAAATCCTTTCGCCGTTGTACAAATTTCGGAGTGTAGCACCTTCCTCGGATCTGAAATACTTCGAGTTCATTATTCGAGCATCACGAACATTAATGCAAACGTTATAGCTAACGAGTGAGTGATTCGAGTGATGTCCTAATGAGTCACGTTTCTATTGCGATTTTGGTGAGCGGGTGAAGATGAGTAAGCACATTACGTAGAAGTTCCACTCTATTCCACTGGCTACAAGCTTCATAGCTGTGTCGAATTGTCGGTATTTATGTTATTACATGTACGCCTGCTTGCCCATCTGCAGAATGGCATTAGTTATTGTAAGGAAATAGGATGAATAGGATTACCCACCATTAGCAAAACTGGTAAGTTTGCAGGGAATCGCTGTATAACTGTTTTATGGTGGTATAATGACATGCTTATAAGCTACATAAACACTCCTTGAGCGCAACAGTAAGCGGAAGTGACTGGCTGCTGTCTCACATGGGAAATTGCGTGGTTAAGCTGCTTCTAACACGCATTGCTGGATATCAGCGAAGAATGCTGGTAACAAATGTATACTAATGTGTAAAGCGCTATGTCTGTCTGTCTGTGTGTGTGCCCGTGTCTCACGAAATTCTTAGCGCGTCCCTGCAGTCATCAGGAATCGATTCCGGGATAAGATATAAAAGGTGGCAAAGGAACATAGTTGGTGGGGACACAAAGCGACAACGATTGATGAGAGCAGAAAAGAGGCGCTGAAACGTAAATTCCACAAAATTAATAGGGGGTGTCTCAGCCGCAATGCAGCGTTGTTTCCATCATGTGTCGTGAAGGCTGGGAAGGGAACATCTTCTGTTGGGGTGAGAGTTATAAGGGCTTATAAGGGCTGATAAGAGGCACTGAAGCTAAATTTCACAAAATTCACGAACAAGTGATGTGAGGGGTGAGACAGCAACTTGTTTGGTGAGGGACTGGAAGTGATAACAACTGATAAGAGCTGATAATAACGAGGTGTGTAAGAATGCAGAGATCATTCAAAACGAGGTTCTGGTACGAAAGGCGTTTCATTTCAAATTTAATTAATTTCAATTATTTGCTACCACCTCTTTCGATCACTACTCTACCTAGAATTACTAGAACGTACAGTAGTTGTTGATGAGATACTGTAATGAATACTTGGTATCACTATTTCAACATCATTAGCATCAATTATTATTCGACCGCTAAATTATCCTGACCTTCGATTCATGATGGTTGTTTAGATCACCAGTTTAGCTCCACCGCGCGTATCAAACGGTGAGCTTTAGCAAAACAAGGCAGCCTAACGAAGTGCAGCTACGGCATCACACGAGGCAATGTTGGGTTCTTTCTGCGAACCCAGCGAGCCACACGCTATTGGCCTTCGCCAACCTACCATGTCATGCGCGCAGTAGCGGGCCGAGCCGAAATATGATTCGCTAAGTATGTCTGTGTGTGTGCATCCGTTTGTCATGAAATTCATGGCGTGCTTCGCTGAAGCCATGAAGCTTGCCTTGAAGTATTACAGGGGGCGGTAGGACGAGAACATGTTTGGTCTGCGTCGGAAAGTGATAACGATTGATAAGAGCTGAGAAAAATGCAAATTCAAGAAACTCATAGCGCCCTTCCCAGCAGCAGTGAAACGTTGGTTTCAAGAAGTGTTGTGCAGGGTAGGGCAGAAACATGATCGATGGGAGGACAGAACGTGATGAGGGCTGATAATAATGCTATACGTAAGGCCATAGAAGTGAGACCAAATACTTGATACTAAGCAAACTCCTTTCATTTTTACTTGATTTGCGTTTCGTCAGCATCCAACTTTCGCTATCCATCCAAAGTTCTTGGGGATCTACGGTGAATGTTCAAAGAAATGCGATGATAACTATAGGGAATTTCTATTTCAATATGTATTAGGTCGTGAAAAGAGCTCTTGCGTTTTTCGACCCTAAATTTCAAATGCCTGTATCTCGGCCCATACAAAACATTTTTAATTGAAATAAAAGCCGTTAGAATACCTGAATCTCTGGCAAGAAAGGGCGGGTTTAGTTGGACCGTCTGTACAGAATACTGGAATTCTACAGACCATTAATCCGGTGAGGTTCGTTTCAGCATCACGTTTGGTTTTAAACCATAGCTTGCAAGGACTTCCCTCACGACCTAATACCATTAGCATCAAATATCATTCGACCGTAATTTACCTCCACATTCAGCGTACGGTGATTGTTTACGCCCTTCTGAGCTAGATTCTTTCCATGTAACTTGAAACCTTGAATAAAGCAAGGCCAATTCAGTAGCGGTCTCTTGAATTGTTTTGAGCACATTTGATTCCATCAAATGTTTCAGTTGATTTTTATAAAAGTTCGACATCCAACGATCACCGTCGCCAACTTCGAAGCTGTCGCCATCTATGTACTAGGTACCAGCGACTCAATAGTGGCAGGACCCAACGTTCAGAGGAAGTCCCGTCACTTTCAAACCGCTTCACTGTTCGCTAACTCTTTTTCAAAGTGGCGGGACTTACTTTAAAAGATGAGTCCCACTATTGGGTCGCTGGTACATAGTTCGATTCGCTGGTGCAAAGTTTGATTCGCTGGCGCAACGCTCGTATCCAGCGATTCGCTAGCAAATCTCTCGATTCGCAGTCTGACATCGCCCTTAGCGTTGGTGCGCACAATTGAACTGTTGCAATATTCTGTAAGATGGTGGTTGAGCCCGAGGCTGGAGCAATTAAACAAGAACATCTCAAAAAGATCTATTACCTACAACAGTGTTGAGCTATCAATGTGATGTGAAGTTTTGGTCATGATAACAATCTTTTCCCCCTTATTAAGCCCGGACATCGTGCACTCATCCATCCTATAATGGTATGACAACGACTGAACACGCCCAATAATGTGTTGTGAGGAATAGTTACAAACATCTCCAATGTGGCATAAACAACTAATTTACTAATGAACATAGGCTTACCGACACGTAACGCCCACACTTTTCAGAATAGAAGGTCTAATTAAACCTTTCTAGTCCACTGGCGATCATTGAGACCACTCTTTCCTCGCTAGTGCTCCGGCCTTCGCTTACTCAATTTCACTTGCGGGGTTAAAACCTCGCGTAGGAGATCGTATGCACAGAGGGTATGCTGCGTGGCGAAACAAGAACGAAAGTTCAGCACGGATCCAAATAATCACCGTAACCCGGTGCACATTGGAGCGGCCGGTCCACACTGGAGCGCGCAGCTACACTGCTTCCGTGGAACCGCGCGCTCGAAGTGAGGGGATATTGTGCTTCGCGCACCGAGTGCACAATACCGTCAGGCTCTGCAAATTCTGCAAACGACTCGCAATGTCTGACATCGGCCATACCGCTCATCCACTCTCAGGTTCTTTTTATCCATGTGGGATAATCAAATTTGCCGATACAAGAATACAAGCAGCGTTTGCGCATGGCAAGAGTATTTGGCTCCATGTCTGGCTGGCCAAACCGCCTAGCCAGGCATATTCCATCATAGCATAAACACATCACAGGTGCTCCGTACAATGGACAGCTTCTACAACGTCCATTGTGCCGCCGTGGAGTGCGCAGAGAAACGCCAAAAGTGCTCGTCGAAGACAAGTCGATGACACGTGACATCACGTATCTTACGCCTAGGGTTACGGCGATTATTTGGAACCGTGTTGAATTATCGTTCAATCGTGGCGAAGGCTCTAATCATGACCACATCAAAACGACGTCTGTCTCAACCCAACCTGGTTCAGTTAGCGATTGATTCCGGTCCCTTTAAACTCTTTCCACGCTGCTCCTTGCCCTTCAGCTTCCGCTGCAACACCATGTCGATTTCTGACAAAGGCTCGGTGGGTGTTTTGATGGTCATGATCATGATGGTAGTATCATCACAATAACAGTATTATGGAGCCTTGATATCGCGAGTCTTGCGAGCTCCGCAGTTCTTTTTACCGGTCTGTTTATTCTACCGGATCTCCCTTATCTTATGGATGAAGACATATACAGAGACACTTTAGACGTCTACAAAATTGCACGCTAAACACCTAGAAAAGCAGTAGAAAGTCGAAGGTCTGGCAAAAGGGCACAATCAACAGCGTTCTCGGTGAAGTGGATCACACTTAAATAGACTGAGAAATGGCAGCTTGCGATCTTGATATCCCCGAGTAGGACTTACACAGCTATAGAACATCGTTGCGTTGACTCAACTAGACCCATTTATGCCTCAAAAGATCGACTTTACTATTGGCTATTAGAACCTAATTAAGTTCTGTTTCTATTCCAGTAAGGGGGGATAGGCTCATGATGCAATTTTCCTGGAAGATACGGTAACTCTAATCTTGTTCAATGAGTCCTCTGATATCACGCATGTCAAGTGACTCGCCTCATCCCCCTAGACTGCCTATACTCCGCTGGCTCACGAATTCCTCGCTTCGGACCCTCCCCATCAATGAGCTTCTTCACCCACCGTAACTCCTCGTCCCTTCACAACTGCGTTTTCGCACCATTCATCATGAAAATCCTATCTTCAAAAAAAAAAAAAAAACACGAATAAATGACTGTGAGCGAAGCCGGTCGCAGTCGTAACTTCAAAAGATATCTCGAGCAAATTGTTATTGGAGCAGACCATGCACCGCTGCGACGTCCTTTTATCTGACAATCAGATTTGAAGAAATGACGTTACTACAAAAATAGTAGCATCACATAAGTCGAGCAAGATTAGAGTTGCAGAGACGTTCTGGAGAAACTGCATCACGATGGACCGGTTCACTGGAATTGACCCCTTTCGTATGAAAAACTAGGGTAAGTGAGTTGCCCAAACTCACCAAGGAAGGGTTATCTGATCAGTGATTAGGAAGGGTTGTGTGAACCAGGAAGGGATTGGGAAGGGCTGTTTGATATGAGTTACTTCAAGGGACTTACTAAAAGAGGGTAGGAGTGGGAGTTGAACGGCACCGATCCAGAGGCAAGCTTCAAGTGAGAGGTTGAGTAGAGAAGGCTCAATGAACGCTGATGACGGTGAATATAAATGACGGTACGCACTGAACCGAACAAAAGGCGAACATTTTTAGATGTTGAGCCGGTCTTTATCCCATGAAGAACTTTTGGTACACTCTAATCACATCTTATTTTCTTAGTATTACATGTGGAGTCGCCGAGTGATGATTGCTAGCAGGGCTTAGACGTACATACTAGCCCTTTTTGTTGACTGGTGTTTTTTCGTCACGGTTCGCTGAATATGACAATGCACAGTACAAGTGCATGTAGTGAACTAACTACCCAAAGCCAAAGCAACATAGGATAACAACTGTAACGGCAGATAATAACTTGCCCGACCAAAAATCAAGATTTATGCTTAGTTATATTCATTCACATAGCTGAAGATATAACAGTAAAATCAAGCCGAGATTTTGGTACAGCGGCTAAAAACACCCACGGAGCAGTCTGGACCACTCCAAAGGTACTGCATTGGCGGCTGGAGAGCAAGAGGAGGTGGGGGCAAGAGAAAGATGAGGAGGAGAGGGAGGGAAGCCGGTTGCTAATAGTATCAAATTAGTGCTGGGTACCACGCTAACGTGACCTTCTGGAAGAGGCTTTTCGTTATGCAAAGCACCCATCTCAAGTATCTCCTCTACGAGGTATTGAAGTCACACGAGAATGGAGCACAGCGAAAGGCATCAAAGAATTGCAGGAAAGATTTTTCGGAGGTTGATAGGGGTCAATACTGGCTATTCATAAAGCGAATGTCCAACATATACCTGCACTAAATTACTATGTCAAAAAAGTAAACACATGACAGCTCAGCAGCTGCTAACAACCAAATATCAGGACATGTACCTCTGTTTCAGAAAACCCGAAGCATGTCGAGCGCAAACCACACACGCAAGTGACGACTGCCTCCAAGCAAATCTGCTAACTAGATTTGTCTAGATTTGTAGTGACAGTTGGTAAGTGGGAATTGTAACAGTGACAACTGATAAAATCATCTCATTGGCAGAAAGCGTTTATATCTTGCGTAAGGCGTCGTAACTTTTTGGTGTGTGGTCTGCACTCGACGCGCTTCTGGTCTCCAAATGGACGGTAATTACGTCTGTATATTCATTGAGTTTCAAAATAATACAGCCAGATAGAATGTAGTTCATTAGGTTTTTGAAACGCTGTTCAAATGTCAATTTTGTCAAATTTTATCACGGATTCGACCCCACACAAAAACCAGTTGGAAACGCCAGGGAAATTTCTGCTCAATCTGTTCAAAAGTGGTTTTCCTATGCTTCAAAGTGATACAGTTACCACGAGTTGCCTCGCGGCATTTGTTTTCTGTTGAAACCACGAGTCATGCTTAGTGGACCGAACCAACCCCTTTAGTCGCATGGCTGCGCACCCACAGAGACGTTGCCATGCTCAGAATCCCGAACGGCGCCGTCATAAGGCCCCAGGGTATGCGTTTAGCGCTCTCGCCGCCTGTCCGCGCTCCGACCGCCCACCTCCGGAAGTGGTGCGCGGCTGGCATAACGTGTGAAATCAGCTGGGTTGAGTGCCGTATCAACCGATAGAACGGCTGGCATGTTCGGAAAACTAGTTTGGACGAGTCTCTCTTCAAAGCCAGCTTCCTTCACTGCTAGTGCGGTAGGGGATTTCGTTTACGGCCTTGTCGACGGTTTCTTTTTGTTTTTCCCCTACTGCCATTCCATTACGCATCTCTACACTCAGTTTCAGGCGCCATGATGCCCAGTCACGAGCCTGACTCGTCGCTTTAACCCTTCGCGCGCTCTAAACTTGTCTGGTGCCTGGGAACGCGTGCATTTTTCGTGAGGTGCAGCCGTGGCCCAATTACAAGTGCTTTTCTTTCTGTTGCGCTAACATAAGCAGTTTTAGTACAATACTATGACTGGGTTTTCAGAAGGGGTCCCTAGTCAATCACTGCTTGAAGTCTCGAGAATATCAGAATAGGTAACTGTCCAGGAAACTTCTGCCGTGACCCACCGGCGGGCCATGAGCTCTAACAAGAGCAAATCGTCCGAAAAAAAGGAAAAGGAAGGAAAACGGAAGAGAAGGAACAGGTAATCACTTCAGAGAATTGAGTCCGTAGTGTATTATGCATCATATTCGCATTCATTCAGACTCAAATTTCTAATGAAATTGTTCCGTTGGCATTGAAGGAATTCCAGGATCACTCTCCGACGGAAAATCAAAAAAGAAACGGCTGGGTTTGTAAAAAGAAATCGTCTTGAAACGCAGTCATTTTCTGGGAAAGTGTCACCAAACCAAACGGAGCCAGATGAGTTTCTGCTACATATTAGATTTCTCGAAATGTAATGTGGTGTTTTGATCTCTATTTTCGAAAAGGCATATTCCTATTCTATTACAGTTCAACATTTTTGATCGGCACAGAAGCAATCGGAAGCTGCTGACATTTTTAAAGGCATGCTCGTATTTCACGCCATTGTGAAAATAAGCGCTTGTGGAAACGATTAAATCTCAAGCATCATTTTCACGTCACTTTGATCTTTGGAGTACTTCTTATCGAGAAGTTGTTGAGATTGGTGGTAAAGTGGGCATGGGTGGGAGGAAGGTCCAGTAATTATCATACAACATGTGTAGGGAAACTTCAAACGCGAGTTTCTTGAATCTTTGTGGTCGTTGTTTGTGGTTGGAGCGTGAGGTTGGGCCTCATCGGGATTGTTTCGCGACTGTTGTTTCTAGAGCATATCATCGGCATTGTGGACGAATAGGTGTTGTGGTAATTACAAGTGGCAGCTAAGAGCTGTGGCAGCAGTCCCGTGCAAGATTGCCAAATCTGCAGCTCAACCTTAACCTTCTTCATTTTCTACTTTGGAGAATTTTTTGAAGTTTCAACGCAGACTGACTGTTTATCCCTTTGACGACAGCGCGCTCTAGGCTTGTCTGGCGCCTGGGAGCGCGCGCATTTTTTGTGAGGTGGCCCTCCTGGCCCCATTACAAGTGTTTCTCTTTCTTTTTAGCGCAAAATTTAAGCAGTTTCGAACCATTCTATGAGTGGGGTTGAAGAAGGGGTCCCCGCCAAATGCTGCTCGAACTCTTGGGATAATCAAAACAGGCAACAGTCTAGCAAATTTTTGCCGTGGCCCGCCGGGGAATCGTACGGTCCCACGTGACCGACTTATTGTTAGCGTGGCCCGCCGGTCCAAAGGTTTGACGATCATTTTCTCAAGAATTACGGAGTTCGCTTTCCTTCTCAGAGGCAGTGCATTCCGAAAGCTGGTTGTTTCTCTTACGTAAACTTGGTGGGAGCTACGCCTCAGAAAACGGTTCTGCTGCTGTTCATGCTTCTTATGTGTTGACAACTTCTTCAGTTTTGTTGCCTCTCCTATTATCTTTAGTGACTGTAATATTTTAGTGAGCTAGCTTCGTCGTCAACACCAAAATTATGCTATTGACCCCCTCACTTGCCCGACGAACTTCTTCAAGCCCAAAATATTGGAGCCAGTGCTGCGCTTCCATTGATGCTTCCTTGGTCCCACTCTTAGTGTTATTTTGACAGGTCTACGCAGACCTACGCCAGCACATTTGAGCACATTAACACGTTGACGACAGGCTGACGCGCATGCGCGTTAGAATTTTGGCACCGCATGGGACATTCTGACGCGCATGCGCGTCAGCATCTTTGTACGTATTTTTTCCGCACATGACTGGCTTTTTTCAAGATGTCTTTTTTCTATTCTATAGACTACACTTCCTGAAAACTATAAACGGCATGGTCCATTCGCGGGTAGAATATGCTCGAGTTAAGGAAAGATTTTCTTAACCTTTGAAAGTTGAGGGGTGACATAGTCGACGACGCATCACATGACTTGTCTGGGCCCTCTTAACAATATGGTATAATCATGCGCATCCAGCTTTACATGTATATCATTTGAATCACAGTACAATTTCTTCCCCTCATTTCCGAACTGGGTCTGTTCCTCCTTTAGCACTGATACCACCATTTCGCTGAGAGGGTGCAGACAAGCAGGGGGTATCTTCGCTGAAGGCTCCTTTCCCCCTGCTACCATAATACACCTG
>KZ345196.1:161270-187265 GCA_002352805.1 Teladorsagia circumcincta
GGTACTACTCGGCAACCTGCGCACTTTCGTTCTCTCCAGCCCGATGCGCTCCCTCTTCAACAATCGCTTTCTTTAAATGTTTCTGTATTATCCCCTTCACCAAGAATTTCAAAGGTGAAAAGATTCACGGAAGAAGTTATCTCTTACGTTTGCCCTTGAATTCCCTAGATTCGTTACTTAAGGTTATGTAAAGAAGCAATGCTGATAAATGCCGCTCCCACAGAAAAAAAAATAGACTGTGCTTCCAAAGAAGGCACCACTGCGAGTCCAATGTCAAAGAGTCAAAAAACATGGCACCCTTCGGCTACGGTAGCACTCATTCATGACTCGCAAAAACTAAGACACACGTGTTCGAACACTGCTGAAAGGATCACTGTGTCTTGACACTTGGTTTTGTGCCCATTTTCTGAGCTTTTTGGAGAACCTTAAAAGTTCAACACAACTCTGAAAGTTGGATATCTGCTAGTTATATTTTTGCTATCCTGAAATAGCCAATACGTCTCTGGGGGTGATTGATATGGTCAGTATTGAAATCACCGAGCGTAAAAGAAGACATGACATAAAAGACGAAGTGAAATAAAGATCAGCCCGTAAGTACACATAGGATGAACTTAGGGCACTTGGCCAACTTCTTGAAGTGGGACCACTGGCATACGATCGAAATCAATTCGAACTTCGGTCACGTTGATTAGTAGCTCTGCTTCTCCGGAATTACAATAATAATTGGTAAACTAACGAATCCAGAGGATCAGAACGACTGAATTCTACATAGGCCTTCGGCACAAGACGAAGTACACGGGGGTCCTCCGCTGACACCATGAGATCGCTGAGGTGGGCCTGCGGCTGGACGCGACTGGAATGGTACGGGCAGTACTAAGGAGGCCACAGGACCACCCAATAAGAGCAGCGATGAGCTTCGAAGCGCAGGGCAAGCGACCGGAGCCCAAAGAAGCGATGGAGGGACGTCATAAAGAAGGACTTAGGTGAAGTCGCAGCCACGGCAGAAGACGCCCTGGATAGAACAAATTGGCGAAACTAATAAGGACAGCGGACCCTGCGACTGCGCGGGATTAACGCTAGGGAGAAGAAGAAGTTCTAAGGGAGACAAAACAATACAGAGCATTTGAAACCTCTGATAGGTGACAATGGACTGAACCCAGGAGAGAACAGAAGCACCAAAGTAAGGGATGATCACATCCTCCAACGAATCCCTTCCCTATCCAAGGCTAGTCCCGAGCTCTGTAAGTGGCTTACTCATTTAAATGTACCCCCTAACGACATGAGCGCCGAAAAAGTGATGTTCCTCTCCATAGAAGGAGACTAGACATGAGCGAATATCGTAGATGCGACAAACTGTGGTCTCGGAATCGCACATAGTGGAGTCAGAGCAAACATGATCACCGATTCCTCCACCTTCTATCATACAGCATAAACATAATATTTGCCAAGAGAGCAATGGAATTGATAACAGTGATAGCAACAATATCACATTCCTGCTTGAGCACTACAAATTCGTAAGCTGCTTTGCGGGAAACTACGAGAGCCTTCTTGGCGGTTGCATTTGGCCAAAAGCGGCGCTGAAGGGTTCCAGAGGAGTGACACATGACTGAATTGACGCCAATTAGATGATATTTGTATACGGTACCGAGAGCGCAGATCAATTCGATGATTGGCAGTGGTTGTGTTGACCGAAAAGGGTTCGACGAGGTCAGATCTGACGGCGCATTTGATGCGTGTTAGTTTATGGAACTGAAAAGCTCGATATCATTTCAAATGGATAGAATCGAACAACGACTGTATCGCAATTCCAATAAAGTCCAACTTCCAGTTTTAATCACTGTCACCCGCCTACAGTAAAAGAGGTCAAATGGAAGATCTCTGATCGAAATGACTTTTCAACACTTGCAAGATATGCAAATGAAGGACAAGCAGCCTGGAATAGACGCATTGGGGGAGGGGGGTGGTGATAAAAAGGGACCAGATTTGTCATGTTCTAAACTATGTACGGCAAGGATATATTATATCACAATAGGATATACTACTAAAGAAATTGAAAGCCTTCAGTACTCTTCAGGGATACGCCATGTATTTGTCGTGCATGAACGTTTTGAAGCTTTTTATATGTTGAGGCACAGTTTGTCTCCCTTAGCCGGACCATTCGCAACTGCAAACATTACATGGGGCATCACGGGGGAGGGGGAGGCAGCATCGATAGGCATCAATAGCACCGAAAAGTTCATGTGATATCGAGTGCTGTTTGTCAGGACCATTTTCGCTTGTGCCACGCCGACTGCCTCCCACGTGAAAAGCAGAGTATAAGTAAACCTGGACCCAGTGTTTTCGTTTCCTATGTCGACACAGCTTTTATCAGGGACCGAAATGAATACGGAAGTGGGGTCACTTCCCGCCTTGTGTGGCAGAGTCAGACGTTGGGGGGGGGTCGCGTTTTGTGATTTTTCTTGTGATTTTCAGAGGGAAGATGGTGAAAAACTTGAGATCTTTCAGACACGACCCTATTACATATTTAGAGTCGCTATCGCAAGATACGGGGGGTATCCACTGGTACTAAACCTAGGAGAGGTTAGGAATTTCGGGGAAAATGAAAACTGCTCACGCATCCTAGAGTTTCTCCTCCCCGCATGAGGACCCAAAGAAATGTTTACACAGGTACTAAATGCAACGCCCCCGTGTTTGCGATAGCGCCTATTTACGTAGGTTAGCTGTATCCAAGAAGGTTTGAATTAGCGACCCTGTGCAAGCATAGAAGAGTTTCGAATGATAGGGAAACGCGAGAATACTTAGGAAGATAGCATAACGGTTATAATTACTTATAAAGAGGTACTGGATGATAGCGACGGCTATGGCAGAAGCTTGCCTTTATACGGATTGTACAGAGTATGGGCAAGATGACACGAAAGTGACAGGTTTGAAAGGGGAAACCGGGAAAATATAGCTTCCAGAGCTGAGAAATGACAGTTACAAATGAAACTCGCTTTCGCCACTTCACTAAAATCATAGGCTTCAAATCAGTAGAGGCTATGATCGACTATGAAGACGAGATAATGGGACCATTTTAGTGTTTTCATTGACTTCAAATCATAACCCAAGATTTTAAAAAGACCCATTGGCGAATAACTTTTCATTTTCGACTTGATTTTTTGGGTACAAAAGTCACAAGAGCACTTTCCTTTCGGTGGCCTGGCTTATTTTTTCTCGTTTTACTCAAACGAAACCTGAACTTCCTGAAATGCCCCTCCCATCAGAACTTTTCTATCGTATCTTATCGTTTTGTACCATTTATTCAAATTTTCCTTCAGGTTAAATCCGAGAAATAGGAAGCATGACAGGAATAGGAAACGGAGGTTGTTGTTTTTTTCATTCCGTTCACGGATTAGAATCATGCAAGGAAAATGTTTCGAAAAGCGATGACACGTGTTGCAAAATGAAGGCTACCGTTGAAAAACAACACAGATGGTGAGAACCGGATTATAAATGCAAAGTGAACTTCCTTTCAAACACGTGGGCGGGGCCATTTGCCCAGAGACCATGAATGTCCATCAGACAAATGCATGAGACGCAATGGAGACCTTTTGGAAAATTCGGCAGCACATTTTATTACCCGATAAAAGAACTCCGTGGTATATTCCAATGAGACTCGGTGCAGAAGTTCGTACCACATACTGTAACTTATCCTGTAGGGGAACGAAGCGCCGAGGATGGTGAACCACTTCGTTCGAGTAAAAAGAAAACCAGTTGAACGTTACTATCTCCCCAACCTTTACAAGAAGACTGACAGTGTTTTGAAAACGTTGGGGTTTTGCATCTTATGCCACACCCTCCCCATTATTGGAATAACCCAAACTCAACTAAATGAGTTCGCAGTGCTCAGAGGGTGAGATTCGCTACTACAAAAGCGACTTTCGTTTTTCGCACGCGGATTTTTACTCGCTGCGAGAAGCCCGAGTCCACCGCAGCGAAAAGTTTCACGCGCAAGAGACGGCAAAGTCGTTTTCTGTCCAAGCGAACCACACCCGTGCTCAGGTCACTCCATTTTCTCGCCGGCCATGTATTATAGGGTTCTCCGAGAAGGATGTGCTTTCCTACGGCATTCAGACATGGAGGAATGCACGGCACGGATCACGCTCACTCCAACTGCGTTGAAGAGGCCTTTTGAAGCGAAATAGAAGAACGAATAAATAAATTCTCAGTGCTCATCCACAGATGGTAGCTATGAAGTGTAAAATGATACTAGCGCATTTTTTCCATAGATCAATCCATGTGGTGGATTTGCGAAAGGCTTTTTAAGAATTATACTATTGCTGTAGAATATAGCTCCGTGGAGAAGAAGACAAGTAGAGGAAAAGTTTCTTTCAGTTTTTGAACCATAAGAAAAACCAGGGTAGGAAAACCGTGACTGTCATACTCCCACTCCTCATAGAGGAAGGAAACGCCGGCCATGGTGAACCACAGCAAGCAAGTATAACTCAAAGATATGTGTCGTTCAATGCTGCCATTCGAATGCAGTATCCCCGAGTACCCCGAGAAGTCATTTATTTGATGAATGAGAATCGTTAGGGAAGTAAGAGGAGGAAGATAAGGTAAAGGAGATAAAGAGAGAATGGGAGAGAAATTGAATATGTAGATAAGAGCGCCGAAACTCGTGCTTTAGGGTTACACACAGCTTCTTCTCCCCACGAGGATCGCTGTCCAATAGAAGCTTCCTACTTCACTGCTCTAACGAGTGCCCTCGAGTAGCTGTGCCCATTCTGCGAAACGCTTTCTATTATTGATGCAAACTGAAGGAGCTCTTGAAGATTTTGTGGTCCAGCAACCAAGTTCCTGTAGATAGCGCAAAAGCAGATGAATTGGTTGCCAAACTCGAATTTCTTGCGTAGCACCTGCCCGTAAACCAGAAATATTCCCTTGGAAACCCATTTTGTTATGCCAAGCTCGACGTAGAATTATCTAATTCAACAATTCCAACGCACTCGAATGAAAGCCCCCTTTATCAGAAGCTTGGGAAAGGTTTTCCATCGAAAAAAACCCAGAGTTTATGTGCTGAGCGTCCTTACCTCCCTTTTTCCTTCGATGTACCAATCAAAGTGCAACCAACGGTAGTTGAACAATGAAACCGTTAAATATAAAGCACCAGCATTGATCAGTTACTTCCTTGGGTACGCCACACCTTCTGCTTCTATTTGAAATCATTGGTAGTTTGAATGTGATTTGGCCTACACAATGGCTTACTAGGCGACAAATCAGTGCTTTTCTCCAAAACTAGCAGTACAACCAGGGTCAACTGTCTGTTTGTCCGACAGTTGACCATTGGGGGAAGGTGTATTTGCGATTTTTTGGGAGTGGGGCCGCAGTAGGTCCGAAAAATCAAAGGTCGAGAGAAGGTCTCGTTTTTGGAAATCGAAGAGGTCATTGTTGCAGATGAGGGGTTTTCAAGAGGGGGGGGGGTGACGGCCTTGACAATTTTGGCGAAAAAATAACACGAAAAAAGTGTAAAATAGAGGAAAACGAAGTAGGGGCCATTTCCTTCGTTTTTGTTATCCCCTCCCCTCTCCTTTGCCGTTTTTGGAAGAAAAAGGGCGGGGTTAGAGCGTGTCAACTGATCTCAGAATCGAATACTGTAGATATCCAGAAACAGCCATGATCGATTGTGTAGTCAGTCGCAGTAGATGAGTCGTATGGAAACCTTCTAAAGAGTGGGGGAGGGGCCCACGAGAACTGCTAAAAAGGGAGGGGACGTTAAAAAATTATAAAATCAGACAAACGCCACGGCTGACCGTGTATCAGCTCACCAACTCTGGAAAATGCCATTTGGGGTTTGACCGTGCACAGAGTAAACTACGCACCTGCCGTCATCTCACCTTCAAGTAATTGAGAAATATTTCATAAAAAATAGACCGTTTAAGGAAGCTTTTAGCTCTAACTGAGAGGAGAGTTGTATGATAATTGCAAAATCCACACTTTTCTTGAGTGGCAAGGAAACAAAGCCGAAGAGAAATGGAAATGAATGGATGGAAACCATTCAAAGTTGTGAGGCGAAGGGGGGGGGCCCACGAGGCAATGGAGAAAAGCAGATTGGTTTTTGACAACAAAAAACAGCAAAACTAATCAAGTGAAGAAACGGCCGCAAAAGGGCCTAGAAGCAAGCCAAATATGTTGTTCGCTTAGAAAACGGGGTAGCGTTAGTGAAATATGAGCGGCGAATCACAATTGGACAGGTAATTTGAATAGCTAAATTTCGCTGAAAAGTCGCGGCGCGTCCGACACTAAGCAGATTTGAATATATGAGAACAAGTGAGAGTGGCTTGATGGCGGTTTGATGGTGTGTGCGTGTATGTGTTTGTGGAGAAAAACTAGTTCGACGGATCAAGCCCGCATGAGACTGCTGACTGCTAAGTTGGCGCGAGGCCAAATCCGCAGAGAAACGGCGAGGGCCGGGAGGCGACAGCTCCATTGGCATGGACCATAGATCATCTGGGGCGCTTCAAATTGCCGACAGAATGAAATCCGAGGACAAATCTCGCCACAACGCCACTTAATGAAAGCCGAAAAAGCTGCCCTGAAACGGGCGGGTTTTTCAGCAGAGATTAGTGAGCGGGTCTTGTCGTTGATAATGGATGATAATGCTGTGAGAGAAGAGAGCGCACAAAAGAGATGGAAATTCGTTGTGTACAGGTCTTTTCAGCGTTGCTCCTTCTTCTCTAATCGATTTCGTTCTTGATTGCTATCTGAGTTGTCGTCGTTACTGCCATTGTTACCGGTGTAGTACGATTTTCACTCAAGGAAACAAAAAACTCACCGACGTTCAATCGCGTTCTGTTTCATTAATAGATTTTCCATGTGTATATAGTTCAAAAAATTGAATATGAAATAGGAAGAAGAACGGCCCATCAGCCACTAGAGTAATATACAGTAGCGGTCAAAAGTGCTCGCCGAAACGTAATTCGTACATAATTTTGTTCTCACCTGACAGTTCCCTTCAAGTGTTCCCTTAAGTAAGAGAACACCAAAGAACAGGTTGTTTTTTGAGGTTTTTGAGTCCTCAAGCCTTACGCATTCAAGACGTTTGGTAGAAAAGTATCTAACTTATTTCTGGGTGTTTTATTAGAGAAAAGAAAAAGAAAGTACGGAGAACTGTTCGAACACTTTTGACCGCTAATGTATGTGAAGGGCAGGGTACCGTACGACCGGGACAAGGAAATCGGATAGGGGTTCAACGAAGGGTAACTGAGTTCGAGAGGGCAGGTATTCACGGTAAATGATGGGGCTGCAGTCGCACGGGTCTTTTTAAGAGGTCTTTAGGAGGTTTTTTAAGAGGGATTTTGGCAAGTGTGAGTATCGAAAGCTTCATAGGAAGCACGGCATAGAGAAAATCGGGGCATTTGTCGCTTCTTCAGACTTTTCCCTCCCCTTCCCACCTTCTCGGGCCCCGACGACTCCCTCAGACCACCACGACCCCCTCCCTCGCTCGACCGCAGTGTGTCAAACGGTTCGGAAATGCTGTAGAAACATCCGTGTGGGTAGCGGGTGTGAAAGATCCTATTTGTGATGACCCCTTGAAATATGGTGGTGGTGGGGGGTCGTATAGAGAGAGTCTCTTCTAAGGAAGACTTGCAAAATTCTTGGAATTGGTCGCACGCTAGAGAGAAGGTAGCGCAAGGATTGGAACCCTGGTCATATTCCCATTACTACAGCTTTTCCAAGTCAACCAAAACTTACTCCTTTCTGAAGGCAGAGAATTTGTAACGCTTTTATGTGAAGATGGGAATCTGCATTAGAATGGCTTCCAAAATAAGTCTATGTATAATCGTCTCCACGATTCCTAATGGAAGTCAAAATTGTGGCGCATCCTGAAAGCTACCTATCAACAGCAACTAGTCACTGCTTTAATCCAAAATTGCTTTTTTTATTCACTATTCGAAAAAGTAATCTGATTTCCATGGCACCCCTCTTACGAGAAAGTGCTCGTATCTTGAAGAAAATCATCTGGCGCTTAAATTATGGAGAGAATCCGAAAAATTCACAGAATAATAAACTCCTAGTGAACCAAGAATGCGGTTCTCATTTCCGTGTCATTTTCCTGTTTCCCATTTCTTTTTTTTCAGGAGAGTGATTTGGCGGTTCAGGTGGAGAAAGTGTAGCTTCAAAAGGTTCATTGAACCATTTTCTAGAGCAGGTTCTAATTCAAATACCTATAATTCCTACGAAGTCTTAGGGGTGGCACAATCCAAGAGAAGTGAACACTGTCAACTTTTCAAAACCGTCAGACCTGTGCACTGCATTTGTTCCTCTTGTAATAGTGTGAATGCTACGACGAAATTTCCCTCGACGAAGCTCCATGACATTTGGAGTCTCATTTCTAGTCGGTTGAGCGCACAACTACACCGCTGACTCAACGCTCTGAAACTCCAGACGCAAAAACCATACACGTCAATGCTCACTTTGCGAATACCAAAATGTAGGGTTGCGATAAGAACTACTGCAAATTTGCGCAATGCGTTCAGCGCTTGAACGGTGTATGTACGTGAAAGAAGAACAAGCAGTCCTGCAAGTGAACTCTGCACTTGCTGAATTCAAAGGCACGTTCCACAACATCGACAGTAGTGGGTTCAAAAATGAAGCAATAGGTAATTATTGGAATACCTATTAAAAAAAGGAAATGAACCACAGAAAACACTGGAAGTGATTGCTTTTCTCTTGAAGCGGTGGACGAAGTCTACGATGGAAACATTTCAGAAGAAAATGGGTGGAGGCGAGAGAGAAACAGGGAAGAGAGAGCATAGGAACCAAGCGATACGCAGACAGTAGCGGTGGGCGTGCACGGGTGCTTGGGAGAGGGGCGCAAGACTTGCATTAAACCCCGGGATTCCTTGCCATGCACTAATAATTTTTTCCTTCATGCGAAAAACTGATCACAATTCGAATAGCTAAAAGGGGTGAAATACCAATATCTAATAGCAGCTGTCCAATTAAGAAGAAGTAGTGCACGAGGAAATGTCTCGGTGAGCACCTTTGACGAATAGAGTATTTTTAGAAAACGTTGGTAGCATTTATAATTGAAGTGAAAAGCATATTCTTCAAGATCGGTTCGGTATACCAAGGCCACCAGCACTTCCTTCATTACCCACTGGCCAGGAAAATCTTTTGGGTAATGTCTCCTATTTTCAAAGGGGTTTCTGTAATATGTAGAGGCATGCGTATGGAACATAAACTACTATTTTTCTGAGCAGACCTTTGCACGCGAGGATGGGTTCGATTTGCTATGGTGACAAACTTTGTACATATTATATTTCCCGTTGGGGCTGACATAATGCCGCGAAACGGTACTCACAGTCGGTAGTCGATTCCTATTACCATGAGGACCACCACTATCCATATGAGTAGGTTTTAACAAGAGACTGGTGTCAAAAGGCGTAGCGCTAGAGTTTTTGAACCCCTAATTTAGTATTCGAAGGGTCGGTCAGGTGTACAGAACCACGGTTCTGTCTTCCATGCATACGTCTCTATATCATGCGAGAAACCGTTTCAAGAAGGGCATGACCTGAACTATTTCCCGATAAGCCGAAGCATGGTAAAATTCACTGGCCGCACTGAAAACAGCAGCTGACCAAGTAAACCAGAATCGAAAATATTATTTGGAATTGAAACGAGTGTCAGAGTAGCAAATCATCGATGATGGGGCAATCTCATATTCCACTGAAAGCAGTGATGTGTTCAGGAAACGACAATAGCAATTATAGGTGAAGGTGAATTATAGGATCGTCGATACGAAACCGCTTCCTTCTTACCCAATGAGTAGTAGCAAAGGAAACAAATTACATATTTCGTTAGAGTTAGTTGAAGATTCAGAATTCGGAGATTTTTGAAAAATGTCTCTTTTACACCCCTTCAATCACGTTTACAATTTTAGGTGCAATTTTAAGTGGCAGTGGTACGGGTTGCGCACAAACGAATAACCGCCTATTTCAGCGTCCATGTCTAAGACCATGAGAAGATGCGCCGGCTCAGAAATGAACATTGAAAGTTGAAATTCGTGAAATTTCAAGAGGGAACCTCATGTTAATGTCACAGCTAGTAACGCGCTGACGACAATGGCACCCACTGGTGGATGCCACATTTTTGTACGGGAACAATGGCACGCAATGCCTCCATGAAATGTGTTTTTGCGCCGATATCGAATTTCCAGCGATTTCATATAGATTAGAAATGCATTGTAGTCCCTTTATTGGCGATCCATACAGAAAAATCAGAGAGGTTGTTCCACGCAACAAGTTCATAAGAGCGATTCCTTAATTTCAGATCGATCACGATCGATAATGAAGTTGTAGATGGCGAATGACTTATAATAGAAAAAAAGCTGAAGAAAAACGCCGGCGAAACCTTCAAAAAGGCTTCCTTTTAGAATGAAGAAAGGGGCGGGGCGGACGAGCTGCCCGAACTAACTTGCTTCGCCGGCATTAATTGCTGGCCCGTGCCAGCAAGAAATGCGGCCGCTGTCACACTTGCACTAGTACAAACATGGACATATGCATTAGTACAAACAAAGAAATACAACAATTGAATGAATTAAAGGACGAATTCACGGATTAGGGTGAAAGTCGAATTAGGAGTAATTCACCTGGTTGAGGGACCCGCGGACCTCCTCAGGGTGCGGACTGATGCGCAATTAGCACCGAAGGAGTTGAGCTCGTTGACCTATTAGGGCTCAGTGTTGGCGCGGCTGGTCAGTGCACGCCCACCGTCTATCTAGTCACTCGCCACCGGTCTATACGTGGCGATTAGATAGCAGAGAGAGCGTTATGTTGAAGAGGGCACAGCGATGAGAGTCGCAGCAATGGCGAGATCAAGGGCAAAGAAAGGGATTCCGTTTCTCGGGTTCTGGGCCGTTTTCCAGGATTCTTCCTTCATTACTGTAAAACTCGTCACCGCTATGTTAATTTGAAATGGGTTGCCTTCTCTGAGTAAATTCGTCCTTTAAGCAAGTAAAACCAATCAAAAAGACGCAACATTGATTTCAAACGCGGCCAATCTCCACGGCTGCCAAAGAGCGTCGCTCGCGAAATCGGTAAGTCCCGCCTTTTTCGGGAGTGTTCGTCTCCCTTCCAGCAACTTTTCGAGGTGAGATTTTTGTTCAGTGTCTCTTCTTTTGTTTTTAACTGAGCTAGTGCATGCTTTCATTCCATTAGTATCAAAGGCAAGAGTCTGGCGGGACTGTTGTTTCAACGACACGAGCCTCAATTTCATCGTTGTGATATTTTGCTTGAAAATGGAACACCAGGTATGAAGAGGAGCCAAAGTTAGTGAGAAAAAAAGCGAAAGGAGCCATAGAAAACACTGAGTGAAGAACTTTTTCTTGTTAGGTCGTTCAGACTTTGCGACAAATCGCTGGCGAATACCGTGATAACTCGCATAGACTGACACCCGCTTCAAGTCGACAGAGTGTGCCAAGAGGCACAGCTCGACGAGGAGATGCACAGGATTTGCGGTAACGGTAACTGAATGCAAATTGGTCTATACAGTAGCTTGTGGTGACCAACCGATAACAAGTGAGTCCTATTATGGCCGATTTCAGACGATTCGCTAGCGTCCGCGGTCGCGTTGCGATACCAGCCAACCGAGCGATTCACTGGCCGCGACCGCAGACGCTAGCGAATCGCGCGATTTGCAGTCTGTCATCTGCCTATACTTCTGGGCAAGCCTGATACCAATTGACCGACCCCAGAGGTTCGGAAGTTTCGGCTAGGTTGCGCATGGTTCGATTCGGGTTTTACCTGCGCCGGGAAGGTGATGACCACTTCGGTCTATGGGTTTTATGGTATTCAGATGAACTTCTACATGAAAGGTATGATATTCATGAGCACTACAACCCACCCCTTAATTGTGGTCAATTTGAAGTATTCAGGGATGATAACAGAGGCCTGCGGAAGGCTAAAAGTTAACTGAATGTTTTTTATTGAAGAACGCCAATAACGAAAATAGGCAAGGATGATACAGTTGGATGAGTCGGAACCGGTGATCGAGAGGATTATCTGAAAGGGAGAAAGAGGGACGAATGACTTCGGTATGACAAGAAAACAAGTTTTGGCGCGGCTTTTCCACTTGACTTGCCAATTTTCGCAACAGCAAGAAACAACTGAAGCGAGAAATTGATAGGTGGGAAAAGTTCCTACTACTCTTCGGAAAAAGCACGTTTGAGACCAGTTGGAAGAAAAAAAGAGGTGAACACCTGATGATGTTCCGGAAAACCGCGATCACGATGGCTGTGGGTATCCCACAGGACCTGTCGACTGACTCGAAAACCAGTTCAAAGTAGTATAGACATGTTAGTCAAGTATGTGCGAGGTGAAACTTGTAGGAGGATATTTGCGGAGTTATTCATTTGACTGGAATCCGCCCACATTATTCGTTTTGAGGCAGGCCCTCTTTGGGCCTTATTTACTACGACATTACGTACCCTAGGTTCCGGCAACCAGGGAACTCTGCTTTGCAGACTCCACAACACAAATGACGACGGCCTTCAACAAATCTGATACTTATTAGTTCACAGTGATAGCTAATAGTTGATAAATGATTGATGTAATCACTGAGAATAGATAGAACACAACTGCACCCGGCTAATCCACTCGCTGGTTAGAAACTTTAATACTTTGCGGAGACCGTCGTCAATAGTGTTGTGAAGTCTGCAGTGGACACAAACGTGACCGCCGGATACAAGGTCACATATAGTCTGTTTCTAAACCAGAAGAACATCGAGTGCAGACTACACATCACAATTGACGACGGCCACGAAGACCTGAGAAATTACCGAGACGACGACTAACACTCAATATACCTTTACATTAGAAAGCTTAACCCAGGCAGAAGTCGCGCACGGTTCCCTTCAGTCTCTACGATACATTTCTGAGGGGCAACCAGAGATGTGGCTTTCTCGTGCAGGGAATTCACCCGATAAGGGCGCTAGGGCCTTGCAAAGCTGCAGCAGCTGCAATACTCCCCTTCCGCAGTGGCTGTTGTCTGGCACCCTCTCATATGTTGTGCTCTCTCACCTCTACTCTCCTCTCCGCGATTAGTCTCTCATTCCCTTAGTACAGTCGCACTACGACAGAGGTCAGGTCCTTAACCTGAGCGTTTTCGGCAGGCTTTTCTTCTTCTTCTAATGCCGACCCATTCCGCATCAGTATTTCAATATCGTCTGCAGGAACCACACGAGTTTGATTCTCTCGCACGCCTTCAGGCCTTCACCTGAAATGTTTTCCTCGATTTATAACCTAGAAGATTCCTTGTTCATCCACTGCCGCTAATGCTATAGCATAACTAAATGATCCAATTCGCTGTGCAGGATAATCTAATAAAACACCTCACAAGGGAAGGATCCCAGGTCGAAGTGGCCATTTGGAATGAAACCTATACTCACGGACGTGTTTTCGGACGCTGAACTCAAATCCGTCTTCCAAATTTGCGGAACGATTCTTTGAACAGAGTTAGAAAGGTGGTTTCAAATGAAGGAGCATTGGAAGAGTGACCGGTAGAGATCAGGAGCGGCTTGGCCGAGGGGTAGTGCTGGCTGTTCGGGCTGGTGAGACCATGGTTCAGATCTTGCTCGACGCAGATTTTTGCACATTATAACTATGCCTGCTTTCAGCATAAAGAACTATTTAGTGTTGAAGCTTGCGCTGTGTACAACGCTGTCATGTGTTTAGAGGGGATCGCTTCAGACATGAACTATTATATTTTCGTCATTACTTTTGCGAACAGTTATTTTACATATATGTTGGAGTGTTTCTTCCGGATAACGTGAGCTAATAGAACAGTCATTTACATGTGTTTCCCAACCACACTGAAAGTCTCATTCCATCCCATGATTCTCAGTGGGTTGATGTCAGTGGGTTGATGGATAGATGATCAACCCAAATTTTCGATGACGGGCCAAAATTTTGGATTTGGGTCAAAACTTGCCGAAAGGGGTAGTACGACGCGCTGAATACGAATATCACCTCTGTTTGTACGAAAAGCCTTCACGCGAGCGGTACGTGTACAAGGAGTGGTCGTTTGCAAACGGCGCGCACACTTGTTCGCAGCTCCTCGCTAGTTCTTTACACTTTAATATGGGCAAGCGCTGATGACCTAGCATGGAAAAGTGTCTCCCAAACAATGTATTCAGCAGAAGGAAAAGTGCGAACTCGCCGAGAATTCGATCTCACGGCCTCTGTCCCTTCGGCCCAGGCCACTGCCACTGCACTATCTCGCTTCATAACTATGTTGAGAGAACCGTTCCGCAAATTTGGAGGGCTGATTCGAAATCAGCGTCCAAAAATACATCAAGTGGTGCACAACTCATTACAAATGGCCACTTCGACCTGGGATTCTTCCCTTGTTAGATTGACAGAGATGGTTAAGGAACCAGTTCCATTAGCAGATTTAGTAACGGTCCAACCGATAGGCATACTGTTTGTGTTTTTCTCAAACAAGTTTATAACCAACTAATAGCTCCTGGAGAATGTGAGTGGTCGACTGCCATGGCAGAATTCGACCACAACATGCATGGTTCTATACTCCCTTTTAGAAGAGCAGAACCGCGTTGAGTGCAGACCACACACCACAATTGACAAGGGTCTCCAAATAAATCGTGGTAACTAGTGGTTCATAATGATAGCTGAGGCCGTCGTCACTTGTGGTGTGTGGTCTGCTTTCGACGCGCTTCTGGTTTTCAGAAACAGAGGGTATGTGGCGCCTTTGCCCTCTGCTGGCCATTTCGAAGGAGCTGGGAGACTAGTCCACTTCGTGAGAGCAAGAAAGTGCAGTCATCAGTGCACTTGGAAGCGAGAACTTTTTTAAATATTAGCTCTCAGGACTCATCAGTGAGTTAAGGGTCAGGTAAGCCAAGGGTAGGTAAGCGAATGCTGTTCAGGTCAAGAAAGTATTCTGAGAAATCTCATTTAAGTGCCACTATGATTCTGAAGAGAAGTCGAATGGATGGCGCAGAACAAGAAAAGATTGAAAATGTCGAAATAATTACTTTTTTTTACTGGCACAACATTATTCCTGATCCCCTAACAGAGTTTTTCAAAGGTCCTCATCAGACCATTCATAGTCTGCGAATACGGTCGAAGTAGAATCATCTGTTATGTAGTGAGCATGCAAAATGAATGAAATGAAAGAGTTTTCAGGAACGACTCCCCCAGAACCCCCTCCCCCATCATCTGAAAAGTCCCATATGTATATGATCCCTTGTTCAAACACTTGTTCGTGGTCCTACCTTCCCTTACCTCCCACCCTACCCTCTCTTCAATTCACTGAGCAAATATGTCATTATGAGCATGTGCAGACCAACACCCACAAATGCCATTGCGATGCTAAACTGCAATAGTATGCGTGGCGTGTGCCAAAGGCTTCTGCTTTGCCTCCCAGGTTTGTTATGGTGGAAATCTTTATTGGTCGACGTTTCGAACAAATCGTCGTTTTTAAGACCTAAAAATCGGTTCGGAGCTCTGTTGTAGCCTATCCACTCAAACCCCAACGAATTGGGGTTTAAAGGAAGTGTCCACGATAATTCTTATAGAGACGATAAGAAATGCAGTGTATTGGAGTGGATAGGGGTCCTGCCAAATGTTTCAACACGTTAGGTTTCATTGGCAGTAGCGCCTTATCAACGGAGTGATAAGCCGCCGAAATCCACTTCCGGTAGGCAAAAACCAGGACTCATCGATGCGGGTCGCATCAATGGCGAGATCAAGGGCAAAAAAAGGGGTTCCATTTCTCGGGTTCTGGGCCGTTTTCCAGAATTCTTCCTTCATTACTGTAAAACTCGTCACCGTTGAGTTAATTTGAAATGGGTTGCCTTTTCTGCGTAAATTTGTCCTTTAATGTGGGTAAAAAGTCCTGCATACTTTCAAGGATGTAAGTGTTGTACGACGGGTCCTTGGCATTTTTGCAGCCAAGAAGCATTTCATCGTTTTGAGCTGGTAGGGGGTTGTTCCAGCATTTCCCTCCATCGTGAAATTCATGCTCATCTGCGTATAATTTTTGGTAGTGTAACAGAATCCTTTGTCTGTAAGAAATTCGATATGATACAATAGTTAAGAAACTCGTTAACATGGAGGACAAAAGGAAGAAAAAGGCAATCGAAAAGAAAGGAAAGGGAGTAATAGGGAAGACAGTAGTAGGGCATGATCCTTTGAATTCGGTGACGAATAAAAGTCAAGGTCAAGAGGGAATAATCGACACATTCGGAGAAGATCAGTGAATGAATAGTACCTCAATCGGAGACGTAGCGCGCAATGATCAGGTTCGTAAGGGAGTGTACCACCTCCAGTTTGAGGAAGAGAATGCCACTGAAGAGAGATGATCGGAGAAAGACCTAGGGGAAACAAAAAGCAGGTAGCGGTCAATTTCGCACACGCCTCATGCGGTTAGAGGGTTGGTTACCAGGAAACGCCACCAGTGGATGGTCAACTACAGTTGTTGCAGAAAAACAGGAGGAGAACGCATTTGGACCCTTTCTCCGTCTTTAGCGAACCTCAAAGGAATGAGTCGCGATAGAGTTGGTGTTCCATGTTGTATGAAAACTAGACGTAAAGTGCCGAGAGAAAGTGAGGGATCGGAGGGAACGCAAAAAGCTCCACTGAAAACACTTAAATCTCCATTGTAAGGTGCACCATGGTAAGACGGAGAGACACTGCACAGCGAGGCGAGGGAAAACGTAAGAGTACGTCGTACACGAGAGGGCGCAGACGTCGTATATACCGCGATTAATAAGAATTGCAAGCGGTCACGCGGAGTCACTGGTTCCCTTGGAGCGCGCTTTCAAATCACGACAGTACCACCACCATTGTGAGCAGAAGCCTAGCTACCTCATCCAAGGGGAGAATTTCCTAGGGGTTCAGTCGCGACCCGTTCCTTTAAGGAGATCGAAGCGTGTAGAGTAACGCCAGATTCAGCAACTACTGCAACCAACTATTAACACGCTGAGATGGATTTTGATCGGGTCTGATAAGATCTGAATGTATTTCAACAAAGTTAGGCAACATGGCCAGACAAATCCCTCACTAAATCTCCCACTCCCCTCCTCCGTTCCCCTCCCCATCGAGAAGAGAGACGGACGTTTAGCGAGGAAGCCCTGCAGCCATTCATGATTCAAATGAAATTTGACGCAAAAGTGCACAATTTCCAAAGGGCTGTTAGGAGGAGACAGAAAAAAGCGCTTTTCCACGACGCTTTCCTCGTCCAGCAAAAACCTCGCCCTTTCCTGAAACTCTTGCGTAAACATTTACGATTGGGGATATTCACTTATCGCCTTCCAAGATTACTTACTGGATTGATTGCTAGACTAAATGCCCAACCAGAATACAGCACCTTTTCAGATCATCGTAGTTTCAGATGAGACAACAAGAAGACGGAACAACAAGGTACTTAAACTGTTGTTATGATTCAGGACGGTTTTTCATCCTATCAAATAGTGTTAACTCAAATTATCTATGGAACTCGGAATGAAAGTGAGTACGTCGTCACAAAAAGCTGGACTATCGGTCAGAACCACCAAGGTCGCCCCCCGAGCGGCTATACTCAGCGTAACCTCACATTTTATGAGGCCAAAGAAAGTCGGTGTGATGTAGTAGAAAACGACGTGGTTAGCCCTAAATTGGTCCCATTCAGGTATTTTCGTTGCCGACGACAGGAAGCCGACCCGTTGGACTGCCCTCACTGGCTATGCACAGAAACTACGAGCAGAATGCTAATTCCGGCACACAAAAAGCTGTGAACACACAAATTAGTAGCAATCTGGGCATGTCAGCGCCAGTCGACGACGGCGGCTGAGCTCTTCATGAAAAACGAGGACAACACACAGTGACCATCGATCAGCCAACGCTAGGACACGATTAGATACAAAAAATCGCGACAAAACTGACGCTCATGAAAGAGACAGATGGGGAGTAGGAAGGGTGGGGAAGGGTATAATTAAAGGATAGATGGCGCTTTTGAGACAGAAAGCGCGCTAACAACAAGCTCATAAGGTGCAAAAAAGCGTCCATCGATATCCCGATTTACCGTACCCTAGTAGTGTTGCGTGATCTTCTTTTCAGGAGTGCCCTTCAAATCAAGCCGCCTTACCTACTAATTTCACCTCTCGCTTCGGGTGTGGCCGATTTTTCTGAGCACTAGGAGCACTTATTGCTACAACGATAACATATGAAGTAACTACTAGTAGTACATATGAGTACAAATGACAATTTGTAGCAGCGGCCACTGGAGCGCCAACAGCCGTGGTGAACTCGTCCACAATCGGTACACGGGAGGAAGGAGGCCCCATTTCTCGTGTTTGTCACCGTTTCACTTGGCTTTTTCACAAACCAACTGGTACCTCTCCTTTCACCTTTTGATGGCATCGGATTACTGCGAGAGCTGCCTTAATGAAGCGTCTAACTGATGGTGAGCACGCAACTCAAAGACAATAGCAAGAACAGAATGGCTCTGATTTACCTACACTCCTTCCGGTGCTTATGGCTGTAGGGGCGAGGAAACATACAAAAAGGGCATCTAGGTGACTTGGACTAAACCAAGGAAAGGGGAGAAACGCCGGGTGAAATGAAATTTGTTCACATCCTCCACCAGAATCCCTTCTCGTCCATAGATTTGTATTCTAAGTGCTTCAAGTGGCTAACTCACATGAATGTCCCTCCTCACCCTCCTCCTTATTCAGTATTCGGGCTTTCCAATTCACGAACGTTCGATGTATAGCGGTCACTTGTAAAAGGAATATTTGTCTTTCAGAATCCCAGCGTTATTTCCACCTTCTCTGGGGGCATTGCAAGAATTTGAACTGGAATTCGGCCTGGGAAGATAAAAATGCATTCGATGAGCAAAGAAAAGAAAACAAGGAAAGTTATTAATCATAATTAACCTGGAGTGGAGCTGTTCTACTCTTGCGGTGGTGGACAGGGCCTTTAAGGAAGACGATCTCGTCGAAACGTGAGACCACTAATAAAGTCCCACCTAAAAACCTCGTTGGCAGAAGTATAACACTCATAATTACAACAATGCCGAGGTTTTACGAAGAGAGAAGTTGGCATCGGAAAGAGTTAAGGAAAATAGAAAACTCATTTGAAAGGGTTCCAGGTGGCTGAGGAACTCTCCTACGTGAGTGCTCTGGTTTCCCATCTTCATCTCACTCTGTACGGCTCATTCCACGTCACATAACAGGGTATCTGGCCAGTGAGGCGATGAATAAAGCGAAGGCACACCAAGAAAGCGAAAGCTGAGAAAGAAAAGCGGGGCGGGTAATAAGTACCAATTGGCCTCTGCAATTACCTACTCATGTGCCACGCACTCGACATCCACTCGCAGTTGCAGAAAGTTTGAATGGGTATTTTTCCATGAAGAAATAATCAGATGATCTAGCGAGCACGTATTTCAACGCTTCCATCGTAAAGAGTTAAACTGTGGTTGGCGGGTTTCTAGAGCTAGAGCTGGCTCCGGCCATCAAAAATGGAGCTCCTTAGATCATCGTGCTGGCTTTACTCCAGCTTTATGAGAAACAAATAAAATGGTGCAACAATGAATATGAATGGTTCTGGAGCCCACTGAAGTGTCTCAAACAATTTCTGAGGCAATCAAAACTAGGAAAATAAGAAAGGGGAGCTGAACTCATAAGGGCCGTGCAGCCAAATTCGGAGATCCGGCCGTAGCAGCTCTGAGGGTTAGAAGTTTCTAGCCGTGATTCCGATTTTCTGCTGTGCTTAGCGCAGCGGAAGAGGCTCGGACTTGGATAAGCCAAAAAGTGAAGTCATAAAATGAGATCATCCTTGAATGGGAGAGAAGGGCAACCGCCATGAGCTGAACGGCGCCTGTACTGAATGTAGCTGGACAGATGAACACAACGAAAGGGCAGACAGCGTCAGAGCCAATTGTGTGTAGATGAAATAGAGCACATGTAAACAGACGAAGGCGTGGCAGAAGATCGATGAACATTGGAGATGGGCGGGGTAACAGAGGACAGACGGGTGAAGAGTAGGGTTGGGGATGGAGGTGACGAGCGGGGTTCAAATTCGTTTTCAGCAAACCTCCCGCCCGCTGGTCCAAGTGCATATCGTGGCGGGAACACGCATTGCTGTCGACAAGTCGTCGATTTCAAGGACGGAAGCGAAAACGTAACCTTGGATTACTGTCCACAATGGGAAAGGGAAAGTGATGGAGTAATTATAGGCACTAATTGTAAGAAAAAAGGGTTCCAAGGGATGACAACCCTTTTTGAAAGAAAGGGCGGGTGCAAGTTCGAAACGAAACCCTTTGGTCTCCATAATGATTACTAGAGGTCTGCTCATGAGCATCTCGTTCCTCAATTGTCCCAGTAAAGATGCCGTGTGGAGCCGAACAGACTTCGAAACCTGAGAGTTAAGACCCACACCTGGGTCAACCGAACGCTGCATAGATTTCAACGTTTCACAGCCTCCTCTAGCGGGATTGATGGTATCGTCCACAGAAATGTGACAAGAGGGGCGGGGTTTCAAACGGGTTGAAGAGCCAGCCCACCAAAAATCAAAGTGGAAGTAGAATGAAGTTCAAACCATTGCAAAGAACTTGAGAGATGTGGTCTTTCATTGCCCGTTAATTCCCGAATTAATCCTTCAACGACCGCGCGCTCTAAACTTGTCTGGCGACTGGGATCGCGCGCATTTTTCGTAAGTGTGACCGTGGCCCTATTATGAGGGTTTTTTCTTCCTTTTTGCGCTAAACGTAAGCAGTTGCCGGATCATTTTATGAGTGAGGTTCCAAAAGGGGTAATAGACAATCACTGCTTGAAGTCTTGACTAGGAACGGCGCCTGTTCAGGAAATTTCTGCTGTGGTCCGCTGGCGGGCCATACGGTTCCACGTGATCGACTTGGTGTGGCCCGCCGGCGGGTCATACGGTCGTCAATGGGTTAATGTAACTCTCATCGGTGCTGCAGTCTTCACAGCTAACGCTGTCGCTGCCCAACGGCCACAGCCAGACGGATAAGCGGGCAGCGGCTCGAGCGGCGTAGATGAGGCTCTACTCGGGCGCTGGGAACGGAAACGGAAACGCGCATCGTCCCTTCCCCTGTGGGAGCGGCTGCCTGTGTTTCGATCAGGTATATTCCCCCTTCTTCGACCTCCGACCTTATTGTGGAATCCTGCTCTGAGTTCAAAAGACCTTGGACCTTCCGAACTTGCGCAGAATCGAACGTTTCAGAAACGGAAAAGTGCTTTGCGAAGAAGTAACTTATTCTGCATGCTATTTTGCTTGTTCAAAGCAACACTGCTTACTGTGCCTGTCGGCTTAAAGCAACAGTCTCAGCAGGGTTCTAAAAATTTTATGCTAGTGGGTGGAAATGAGGCGCTAGCCCTAATCAAGACCATAGGAATGTCACTAACCAAAAAGCTCACCTTAGGAAGCCGCAAAGAAGCCAGGAAGATGCCGTTGACGGGGCGATCGCAAATATCTTAGGGAACACCCATTTGCCAATCATTGCCACTTCTTTTTCAATATTTACTTGCTTATTTTATTTGATTATTGTATTTCTATTTTTTTATGATGCATATGTCTCTTATTGTATTAAGGCAAAATCGGTTGAATACGGCGAAGCAAGCTAGTTCAGACAGCTCGTCCACCACGTGAAACCTGTTTGAAGGCTTGGGCGGCGGATTTCTTTGTTTTTTTTTTCCTTTATTACCAATCAACTGTTTACCTAAAACTTCGTTACCGACCCCTCAACGCCTCGAATTTGTTCTGACTGTTGCTTTAATCAATATTGTCATAGTTCCTTTGTTCACTTTGACACCCATAAGAGTAATGAGAATTTAGAATGCAGTAAGGTTTTTGAGACGTGAAAGTGCAACGTTTCAACAAAAGCCGGCAGCCTGCATATAATAGGCGAATGCCTGAAAATTCAAGCCTATGCTCGGCAAATTTCAACATTCGCAAACGCAGAGAGGGGTCGAAATTCTGGTTCGTATTTGTGGGTTTAAATTCCTAATCACTTCCGCTTCTTGTCGGCTTGGTAAGCACCACAAGGTGTCTGTTTCGCACTCGTCCCTATACTCTCTCGCCTCCGGCATCGGTCGTCTCATCTTTACGCATAGTGTCTCTTCTTCGTGAAAGCGTCGTTGAAAATTAATCCCTCATTCTCATTGTCTACGGCGGTTTTTTCTCACTTCACTCTCAGCCCATTTCACTCCTCTGCTTTCATTTTCGAAGGCAATCACCATCACCTAGGTGGTCGCATAATGCGCCGTTAAGGCTGAATAGGCACTTCGAGCCTTCAACTTCCTACTCTTATGACGTGTTGCATGACAAAACTTTTAAGGGCTCATCACTTTGGGGGTATGAAAGCTACTACTCTCAAGGTTTCTGATGTATTCAAGTTGTCGTCAGCGCTGCTAAAAGGGGTTGATACATCAGGAGCAGTTAATGGAAGCTAAGCTAATGAAGCGTAAACACTCGTCGCTGTCTTGGCACTATGCCCCTTCAAAGCAAATCTACACACATTTCCCGACCTGTTCATGGTGAAATTTGGCCAAATGGTGGAACGCGTGCATCACTTTAGCGCCGATATTAGCCCGAATCGAAAGCCTATGGGTCTTTTTTGGACTAATTAGGTTTTTGTTTGATGGAAATGTGTGCACGTGCGATTGGCGGATACACGTGTCTTCAACTAACTAATCGCTGCCATGGCCACAAAAACCTGTCGAATCCATCACAAATTTCATGAAGGCTTGGTGGGGAGTGTACTGCCCCCCCCCCACTCCCCACCCTCTTTTTATTGAACGAGCTATTTTGCAGATCATAAAGGGTGCCACTGGTCCTATAGGTGAAAGCAAAGCAGTGTTTTCAGGTATTTAAAGATTGTTTATACAGCTGAGGGCTTAAAGGCACGGGTCGGGATCGATTTGGTATGTTATTTTGAGTATAAAACAGGAAACGCAATGGGAAACATTAGTGGGATAAAAAGTAAAAAGTGTCATAGAAAACCCTGATATTAACACTGTGAGGCTGGCCGTGGTATGACGGAGAGACATTGGGCTGCGAGGAGAGGGAAAAGGCGAGATAGTACGTTGCGCGCGAGAGGGGGCAAACACCACGTACGACACGATTGATAAATCTGTCAGCACGGCAGACACAAGGCAAGGCCTTAGCACGTTACTCCGCACTTTAGGTTTGCGACAGTGTCGCTCCTCTCGCGCTTGGGGGACCCTCTTTCTCACACTAGAAGGGACTGGCTCATGGCACCTAATCTTTTCTCGTGGCTCCAAGAAATCTCGACTCGATGGTGCACTCAAGGGAGGGACATTGCTATTCAAAGTCAACCTGAGAGGATGAACATTGGGGAAATGAAAATCGCTCACATCTCCATTCTCTAGTCCCACTCCCCCTGAGGTTCAGTTCTAGGTAGAGGACTAGAAGAGGGGGAGGGAGAGGGGAATCGCTAGATTGTTGGACTCTCCACACAGCGATGCTCCCTTCTGAGTACACAAGCGCTTGGTTTGTTACATTTATCTTTTTGTTTATTTCCTTAACCATGCAAACAGAAAATACTAGAGCACTGGCAAATCATGGATGGAGAAGAACTATAACGCAGTGCATATGCAAAAGTTAGGAAGCGGGCCTGGCTGCTTCAAACTGATTTGTGCCTTGGAACCAACAACAACAACAAAAGCAACAACAACAGGAGAAGGAAAGGCTGTACCAACAACAACAACGAAAGCAACAACAACAGCAAAAGGAAAGGCTAACCCAACAACAACAAAAGTAAAAGCAACATTGAAAAGTCGCCGTGCATAGCTCTGCTCCAGCCGGGATGGTGAAGGAGTCTCATGTTACCCCAAAAGAGGATTTTAATATGTAGATTTCAAACCATGGATGCCACTGAAAGGAACGTGTTTCAAAGTTTAGTGTGCGAATAAAAGCAAATTTGCTGAACCTAGACTTTAAGGGGAGGTGGAGCACTTAGGCCTCCTGCACTAAACGGATAAACGGTGCCACTGGCGTCGACTCATTAGGGATATTCTTCTCATATGCAAATGGAGGGGTTTACGATTGGCTTCCAATGAATTTCTGCATTTTCTTTCCAGTATAGATGTCAGAATACTTCAGCTTTTATACGAGATAGCGAATAACTGCTTATCTGATTGTTAAATCAGTTGTTATCATGCGTATCACCATGCATATTTATTACATGTTTCTCATCTCACCCTTCTTCTAAAAACCCTTCAGGATGCACTTTTAAAGCCCCCTTCCTTGACCCAGTCGAGCGAAGCCGTGCGATGTGTCATGTTTTGTTACTGATACAGTAGCCAAACTGATTGCGTCAGTGATATGTAGGTGTTTTTGCTCAATAATCTAATACCAATATTCACAATGTATATACTGAACTAGCTTTCGCATGAATGACGACAATGTTCCCCATGTGAGCAAGCTCGGGACAATTAGGCAACCTCTTCATAGTTCGATTTAGTCATCCAAAAGCGTCACAGCTACTTCAATTCTGAAATGTTTCAAGGGTAGGCTAATTGCAAAGCGAAAGCAACAGCGCAACGATCAAATTGTTCCCTCTGCAGGTTTTGTATGAGCTTAATTCAAAACCGACAGGTAGAAAATATAACTTAATTGGGTAATGAAAGTTAAAGGCAGGGATTACAATATTTCCTAGAAGGCTTCAGGGGGACGTGGGATGCTAAATGGTGCGCCAGTAGCGAGAAAAGCAGACAATTTCGTCAAGAAAACGAAAAACGGGACCTCTTTTTGGCACTGGTTATTACTCATGGACGGGTTACAGCCCAATAAAGCTGGCGTATGAACGAGTCCACCGCATTGCGTTTGATGGAAGCATGCCAAATAATGCATCCAATCGAGTTGCTTCAGTTGTGTCACTGCTGGCAACGTCGCTCGTCCAAATCAGCAACAAGACTATTGGCGGATCGCTTTTGGGGCGGAGAGCTGTCGAAGTCCTGCTCAGCAACCAAAGCACCTTTTGTCGTAAAAGCGCCACACCCAGCTCCCTTGTCACCTAAGTAACTGCTTCATGTGGTGAGTACGCTTCCCCGATACGTTCCGTCTTTATCGTAGTCGCTGCCTTTAAGCTTGAAGTGTGCTAATAATCAGGATCGTGGTAGCGCTTTGCATTATAATTATTTCGAGCAGTCTATATAGCGAATAACCTAGAGGCACAACCAGCTGCAAGTCTGGGTCTCACTATGTTACCATCAGGCGAGTCTGCTACAGTGACCCGATCTTGGAGCTATGGGAGGCTATTGGCATGGGCGAAACTTGATTCTGAATTTGGGTCACTGACTGTGAGGTTGCTATTACCATGGGGTTGGAAGTCACGAGCCACTTACTTGCTGAATTACCTTCGCTGGACAAATTTTTACCGCTGTAGAATAGGCTCTTTTCGAGAAGAAAGGTTACTGATTACCAAATCAGAGAATTTTACAAAATCATAAGAAATTGTGGAGAATAATGACCCGAATAATCTGTGGAAGGCTGGTTAAATCCTCTGTAAAATATCGGTAGAAATGGCAGGGATGAAACGAGGTCATAGCAACGGAACGTTTATCGCATGGATTATCAACATACCTTGTCAATTTCCGAGTGTCGCCCATTTATGGTAATTCCTCAACAGGCTCTCTTCTTCCCAAACCGGTTTACTGTAATCGGATTAGAAATATGAGGCAAACTCACCAACCGCAACCCCCTCTCTCTACCTCTCCCCTCATCCTCCTCCGAAAGGAGGCCTTCTTAAGCACACCATTACCACATTGACCCCTACTTCAACCACTTTTACCCTCTTATGTTGCACGCGAGACTTACGTTTTTTAAAAGTTACCTGTGTTAGCACAGAAAAGGTATTAAACGGTGCCAAACGGTGCTGTACCAGATATTTGTATTAAACAGTACTTGTTTCGTCATCGATTCTGATAGTATTAAATTATTAGTAGTATATATAATGCGCTATGTGTGTGTGTGT
>KZ345196.1:205349-220654 GCA_002352805.1 Teladorsagia circumcincta
TATAACACTCATAATTACAACAATGCCGAGGTTTTACGAAGAGAGAAGCTGGAATCTGAAAAAAGATAATTTCTTCAATATTTCGGAATTATTTCAAAGAAATTTCGCAAACGTCCCACAGTGTTGCTTTCGAAGATAGCTAGTAAAACTCAGGATTACTGCGGATTTGTGCATAAAGCACATTACTTAACAGGAAACTGCTGTGAAAGGACAAAGGCTGTCTCTTAAGTGGATTAAGCTCTGCCTTTGTTACGAGTGTAATGGCTACTACTACAGGCGAAGGATAAGGCACAAAGATTCGGCCGACGCTAGATTTCAATATGTTTGGTCGTCTAGTTTGTTAGATGTGCTTTTAAAAGCTATCCCTTTCATTGGCAGCGACTACTTATACACTTGTTTATTGATTTGCTTGCGCAACAGACACACACTTAAAATCTAACATGAAGATATGTTCAGAGCAGGCTAGTTACTGTCACAGTAGGCTGAAAATTACTGTGGAATTAGGGAGGTAGGATGATGTGTAAGCGGTTACAAAAGCAGAGAAATCGGTTGAGAACCTGTGGAGTAGGGCTCTCGTCACTTTGCTTAGCTTCGGACATGGTCACGGCTTAGAAGTGTGGGGCACTCCGACAGAATTCACAACAAGAGAAGAGTTGGGTCTGCCAATGGGTTTGAAATACGCTTCTAAAATGAAAAGTGAACGACCATCGAAGCGGTACTGTAACCTCACTTGTGGGACGGACAGTTTTGGCGAGGAAGAGGGGTGCGGTACCAGGGTTAGAGCCTAGGTGCGTTTTGACTAGCAATTTGTCAAGGCAAAAACAGTATCAACAGCTTTTTTCCCCACCTGGCCGCATCCATGGCGCGGCCGTCGTCAGTTTCAGTGTATGGTGTGCACCCGACACTTTCTAGTTTCTTGAAGGCGAGGGTAGTAAGAAAAAGAATGAAAGAAGGTCGCAGGGAAGTGTTCGATGGTTGCAAGTCCGCAACGATTAGGACCTTAATCGCGTGTTTTGGGCGACGAAGCTAGCTGCGGACTCAACACCTTCACCCGTGGCGTGGTTTTTGCTAATGAGCCCGGGACTCGCTTTGAAGGAGGAGCTGACTATGGACCCTTTGAGGTTAACCTCTCATTAGCTTTCATTCAGAATCATAGGAATATACACATGGATGCATTTACGAAAACAAGCAGCATTAATGATGCGGCCATTTTTGCAGCTGCAGCAGCTGTTCACGACGGTAAGTTCTCGGCACTTTTCGTCTTCCCCATACCGTCCATACGTTCAATGCGACATTTCACTTGCCTTGATCGAAATTTGACGAACAAAACAGCTGCCGTTAGAATAACACAGCTGATTTTCAAGAAAATGATTTGTTATTAACAAAACTTTCGCCCCAGGCGGGACTCAAACCCGCACCTCACGCCATCACTTGCAAGCGACCTGCGGTCAAAAACAGCAGCAGAAACAGCTCATTTTGTTCTGAGAAGTTGCTGACTGCCAAAAGTCAAATGAGCACTTCCCTGATTCTCTCTCCTAATCACGGAAGCCAAAAAGTCCGATGTGGTATGTAGTGTTCGAACTCAGAATTCTCGATTTCTTTGCCAATGTGTGCACTCATTGTGGGTCCCCCGTTGGGCATTCAAGAAAAGAAGGTACATACACTCAGGAATGTCTTTTTTCAGTTTCTTCTGGGACCGAACTGGGAGTAACTAAGCTTCTCACAAGAACCGTGCACCATCTGGTAACAGAACATCAACTTGACAAGTATTCACGGACAGCTGCAGGTTTTTCTTAGCAAAATCCTTTGAGGCGAAGTTGACGATAAGAAGACCGCTCGTCAGGAATCAGCGTAGAGATAGTCAGCAGTGGAGGGATGGAAAAATCCATGAGGAACGAGTCAATAGCCGAGTCCGCTCGACTTTGAATTGAGTACCTTTTCCCTTCTTGGACCTCCTTATCGTGGAGTCTCCTTTAGTCTTTTCCTTTTTCATCTTCCCCCTAGCGTTAGTCCCGCGCGTCGCATGGCCCGCTATCTTTTTCACCCTTGGCCACGTTGTTCTGTCCGGGGCATCTTCTGCCGTAGCCCTGATTTGAGCGAGGTCTTTCTTCATGACGTCTCTCCACTTCTTCTTTGGTGCTCCTCGCGTCCGCTTGCCTTGCGCTTCGAAGTCCATCACTGTTCTTATCGGATGGTCCTGTGGCCTTCTCAGAACGTGCCCATACCACCGCAGACGTTGCTCTCGCATCTTCAGCTGGACAGGGGCAGTCTGCATGACCGCTCTGAAATCCTCGTTTCTGACCCTGTCCAGTCGCGTCCAGCCGCAGGCCACCTCAGCATCCTCATTTCAGCGGAGTGGAGCTGCCTCTCGTAGTTCTTGTTCAGAGGCCAACACTCGCTGCCGCACAGCATCGCAGGCCTCACGACTGTCCGGTACACTTTTCCCTTCAGCGTTCTAGAGCACCTTCGGACGCAAAGAATTCTAGTGGGCTCCCTTCATTTCATCCATGCCGCATTGATCGCTGATCCTCTTCACAGCGGAGACATGGTCCTTGAGCGACTCTGCCACCGCTATGGCCACACCGTTCCGCTTGGCGTCTCCTCCATTGTAAAAGACTTTGACACCTTCCCAATTTTCCTGGCCTTAGCACCTTTCCATCTCGTTTCCTGAAGGCATAGAGCAGGGATGTTCCTGCTCATCATCAGATCAGCAACTTCTCAGACCCTCCCAGTTAGCGATCCCAAGTGCAGAGTTTCTATCCGAACTAGATTCCTTGGCCGAGGCCGTACACTCCTCTAGCCCTCACATACCGACCACAGAACTCAGACGGGTGTTCTGCGCACCACTTCCGGGTGACGTCCTAGCATTAAAACCGATACTTTTGCGACTTTCACACATGATCGGTGTGACTGGGGTTTTCATCAGCCGGCCTATCATTCTGGGCCTGACGCTGGTACTGGAACCTTTTTTGCAATTTTTGCTAGGCATGGTCAACCTCGGTAGGGATCGAACTCGCAGCTTCGAGAGGTGCAGACATGAGTCTACGCTCTCGAACTCTAGGCTATCCCTGCCCACGGAGCCTCCTTTAATCTTACCTCCGAAATACCACAAACTCTGGTTTTCTTTGGTAAGCAGAATGGGTTGAATTGAATTAATACATTCCTTTCATGCATTCTTTTTATTCCATAAACAATATATTATACTAGGAATAATTCATTTCAACCCGACAATCATAACTTGTACAAATGATATCAATAGCATAAGTTTGACTAATATGTGCTTTATATTATATCAATAGGAAATTAATCAACAACAATTATTACTTAAGCGCTTTCGGCCGATTTTCTTGTCCTTGCTTCAAGATCACCATCTCTCCTCTCTTGAAATCGTACACGACATGATCCTGTGGTTCTGAGTGGCTGATTCGATAATTCAAAATCTATGGTACTCATTGATTTCAGCGATGATCCATGGAATACCAAATGAGAGACATTGTCGTTGTATGTTCGAAGAATCTCCTAGAAAAAGGATGAATCAGCTATATGTTATAAATAGGAGTTGCGTAAGCAAATTAAATTAAGTAATGTCCGCTTACTTGATATGGATCATCTTCGTCTTGTGAGGATTGCGATGAGGAGGCACTTTGTCGTGTCTGAGCCGTTTCCGGCACATCCGGTCTGAAAATGAAGCCATTATCAGATGATTGGAAATTAGGGTCAAATAAAGAACGAAGACCAAAAGAAACACATTTTGGAAGTTGATGAAAAAATTAGCAACTATACATCCGAAATTTTTTCCCCATGGATTATCAAAAGGGATTAACATTGCGGTCGGGGTGCTCCAAGGATCAGCTCTGGGCTCCTTTCCTTACTGGCACTAGACGCTCTGGTGAAGGGGCTCCGGCTCTGGCTGAATGTCAAGAAGACCAGGTACCTAAGTTCTGGAGAGGACACGGAACCGGTCGCGGACCGCCATGGCGAAACCATCGAAAGAGTGGAGGACTTCCGATATACCAGGAGCGATCTAACCGCCGGTAGTATGAACCAGGCAGTAAAAGCAGGGATCAACGCGGCATGGATGAAATGAAGGGGGTCCACTGGGATTCTCAGCGATCGGAGGTGCTCCAGAACACTCAAAGGGAAGGTGTACCGGACTGTGGTCAGGCCTGCGATGCTATACGGTAGCGAGTGCTGGCCCCTGAACAAGACTCACAAGAGTCAGCTTCACTCCGCTCAGATGAGGATGCTGAGATAGGCCTGCGGCTGGACGCGGCTGGACAGAGTCAGAAACGATGACGTCAGGGCGGTAATGCAGACTGCCCCCCTTGAAGGTAAGAGAACAAGCTCTGGGATGGTAGGGCACGTGCTAAGAAGGCCACAATACCACCCGTTGAGAACAGCGATGGACTTCGAAGCACAAGGTAAGTTACCGCCAGGAGCTTCAAAGAAGAGATGGAGGGATGTCATAAAGAAGGACTTAAGTGAGACCACGGCCACGATAGAAGATGCCCTGAACAGAGCAAAGTGGCGAAGACTGAGGACTAAGGACAGCGGCTCTTCCGACTGCGCGGAACTAACGCTAAGGAGAAGAGGAAGAAGAAGAAGAAAACATCCAAAATTGTTCCTACGTGTTTCCTAATTTTTGTTTTTTTTCCATTTTTGTCTTCCTTTCCGTAAAAAGAAGTAAGGCTACAGAGTAGTTCAATTCCCGTGTCTTCTAGACGACACTATTTTCGCTAATTACGTCAGCTCGCAATCTATGAGGCTCAGCCTGACGTCATTCCAATTTATGAATTTGGGTGATGACGAAAGGAGTTTTTGACTCGATGCCCGTCCGGCAATGCCCAATTTCTTTCCATTTTTGCACGTCACGTTTCCCTTCCAGTTTAACGATGCCTAGCACGTCCAGCAGTGAGAATCACTGGTTCGCAGAAGAGCCCCTGTACATTAGCAATTCCGCTTGAGCTGGCTGCATATGCGTGCGTCATGCATGCATGATGCTTCACGTTTTTGCAGAACAATAACATTCGATATGCCTTTGGAAAGTGAGCGACGTGCGTGCTGGCATTCCATTTCATTCCGTTGAGATCAAGGACCTTGATGCATTGAAGCTCGATTCAAAAAGTGTGAAATTCAACATTTGAGAAGAAGGCCTAGCCAAAACGAGGAACGCTTTCAGTAGCACAAGAATGCTGGGTTGAGAACAGAACTTTCGCCCCAGGCGGGACTAGAACCCGCACCCCTCGCTTTCCAGGCAAATGCGCTTCCAGTTACGCTAACGGGGCACCATTTAGGCAACAATCAAAAACAAGCTTTCAGTAGCTTTTCATAGCAAGCCTTTACGGTGGATGACTCAGCCGCGCGACTGAGTCGAGTCGGCGACTATGAACGCGATCATAGAAATTCGCATCTCTGAGCGTTGGTAGCTGGAACACTTCGAGCCATGCGCTATATTTTAAATATTCGAACACTTAATACGGCCGCTAACTATGAAGAACTTGGGGATACGAACCAGCCACTTGTTGAGTCGAGAAACTGCCTTGATTGCCCTCCCCCAGTCGACAATGTGACAATTCTCCTAATAACTCACGACTCACCTCTCATTCTAGATCCCACTTCCCTCTCATCCCATCTACACATGATTTCACCGATAACGTCTATCGATCTGAGGGGGGGGGGTAGGGGTTGCAGATTTCTCAGTGTTTTATTCGATATGGAGCCTTCGGAGAGAAAAACTAGAGGACTAATGAATGAGGGTATTTCGAAGAAAATTCTTCAGGTAATCAGTGAGACTTTGTCAAGGGAAAGAAATTTAGAGCACGAGAAAATTGTTTTGAAGAACATTTTACCATTTCTGGATGTATGCGTTGTGCAGTGCGGACTTATGGTGGTTACCTTGACCACCAGGGGCGAATGCAGCAATTCTCAACTTGGAATGGGTCCCCAAAAGTTTGCGCTGTACTCTGGTCGATGATGCAGGACTCACGGTTAAGAACAGAGACAGCGTCCAGAAATGCAGAATTTTGGAGAACCATTTCCGAATTGGGCAATGCAGCACCCTCCCCAGGTACTGTGAAAATCGTTCGTGGATTTTCGCCTGTCTTCAGTCACACTCGCGCGTATATTCACTCTCGATACTACTCTAGCACAGTAGAGAGCCATGATCGAAGAATTCCTCGACCGTAATTCAGGAGCCAGACAAGCACGAGTGGCAAAACCTGATCACTTTCCAGGACACCTCTCCTTCAAACCCTCATGCTCATCCCACTTCTTTGCACACTGTCATAACGGATGTAACTGAGAAATACGGGACACCATACAGGTGACTGACAGTTCTCAGCATGTGGTCGGCGATGTGGGCTGGGCGCGAGAGAATTTCTTCACCGATTTTTGAACTACGCAGGTGCTTCGCTGTCTGGAAATCACTTGGGAGGAGATCTTCGTGTTTTGCATTTGATTTCGAAAGATTCCAAAAGCACTAGTTGAACCCACCCCGGTCGAGGTCAGACAAATTAATACACCCATGACCAGACAACTTTTCGCGAGTTTGACGCATGCGACCGCGCCCTTTTCTAATTGGCGAACTATGCGTTCCGATGCTGGGACGCATACACTAACAATTACGTCAAGAATGTTGAAACACGATGCCGAAAGTTGAGATCTCTTTTTCACTCAATCCTTTGATGACTGCCTTAAAGGCACGGGCCGCTAGAATGATCGAGGTTGTGTGTTATTCCGCTTGAAAATGTAGCCAAAGGGGCGAAGTTGTCCTTTGACGAGGAAAGTGCAGAAGAATCATTGGAACCGTTGAAATGGAGAAGCTCCTTTTCTCGTGGATCGACTATGGTACGACGGAGAAACACAGTGCGGCGACGAGAGTGAACATTCGAGAGCGTACGCCGCACGAGAGGGCGCAGACATGATGAGGGCTGCGAAAGAGTAAGGATGGCAGTGGTCGCAGCGAGTAAAGCAAGGTATGTGTGCCACTGTCGAGCGCGTTTAAGTGGCGACCTCAATCACGGAGATTCTCTAAGCATCTAATCCATTGAGCTAATTATCACTCCTTAACTCTGATGTGCAACCGAACCATTTCCGCTTTCATTTGGAACTAAATGGGAAGTTTCTCATTATCTCCCGAGAGGAATTCCGAGATAAGCTCGTGAAAATTCAATTTTCCTATGTAGAATCAGTGAATGGGATCCGATTGAAATCTTCTCTAAAAAGTGTTTTCAGTACGGTAACTAGCTTTTAGCCAAACACCTATTTCATACGTGAGGGCTTGAAAGACTTTGACTATGGGAATCGCTTTCCAGCACCCCTTTTATGCTAAATTGACCGTTGTTTGCAAAGGTGTTATAGAATTGTACATAGTCAATTGATTTGCAGTGGAAATAACGTTTTTGGTTTTACAAATAAACAAGGGATGCAATGGATGAAAAACTGTTCATATTCAAAACGTCGTAGCCCGACATCGGCGGAAACTACTAGAAACATTCCACGCGCGTGAAATCGTTTCGCCCATCGACATCGACGCCTAAGTGTTCATAAACCTTGGGGAAAAAGCCCGTGGGTCCCGGAACGCAGCATGCTCGGCATCTACTCTTCTGCATTTTAACTAGTTCCGGTGAATTTAATATTCAAGTGGAACCCTTTCATCAGGTCTCACTGGAAAAATTCCGCGAATGGCACAGGGTGAATAGCCTCTTCGTCGCTGCTACTGAAAGAACTCGAAAACTGCTGAGAGGGTTCGAGAACTATTTGATTTTCACCCAAAAAGAATAAAAGTCATAATAGGACAGTTCGAAAGCCAACGAAGTAGAACTCTTTCAGTTGCGCTATTCATTCCTGCAAAACCCCTTCAACCCCAGTACAGTCTTTTTCTTCACTTGTTTGTTTGAATACTTGATCATTTATAAATTTTGATGAAAAAACTTGTAAATAAACATCATGCAACTGAGAAAAAGCTCACTTTTGGTGTGGTTTCCGAAGAATTTTCTCGGAAATAGACCTCTTCAATACTTTGAGATTCTTGGGCAACATCATCTGAAATCGTAAACAGTGAGCTTATATCTGCCAACAGCTAAGCGACGCGTCAGAAGAAAAGCCGACAAGATAATCGAGAAAATCTCAGAAATAAGCTGGAAGTTTAAAATCGAGAAAATCTCAGAAATAAGCTGGAAGTTTAAAACACGTCACACATTTATCTCTCTAGCGCTTTGAAATCCTTGCCTGGATCAGAAGAAAGAAGAAGAAGAAGAAGCTAACTAAAGTGAAGGATATCAGAACCATTTCTTCAATATGTTGCCCCCCACCCCCAGCTGATAGCGCGAACTCAGACAATACCGGGTCAGCTGGCGCTTACCATCGAGGACGATAGGGACAAGTGAATGGCTGGCCGAAACTGGTCGTCGTGACTGTATGAATGTAACTGGCGGCGACAAAGCGCCAAAGTTCAGCAATTCCGTGTTTACGAGACCCCAACAATAATACCCTCCACGTGAATCAACAGAAAAAGCGGGTGTAGAGCTCCGCGGGTCGTTCAGTGCTGCCGAGACAATGGAAACGTGATGACTCCTTTACTGATACCGCTTATCGCAAGCAGTTCGCGGAACTTGGCGGAAAGCTTATCAGGGTTGTTAAATGCAAGTGAAAGTGGTCAGATACTGAAGGTGCCTAGCGCCTGGAACATGCGACCTCAGCGCACTATGAGAATCAGGCCGATTCCAAAGGGATCAGGGGGTGGGGTTCAATTTGACAGTCAACCAATGGAAGGCTTACATGTAGACGGCACCCATGATGTTAGGGGGGGGACATTGAAGTGAGGGAGCCACTGATAGAACTTGGGTCGAAGCACAAGGGAGAAAAGAGATTCTGGAGAAGGACGTGAGCTAACTCCATTTACTCCTGGTGCCAGCAGACGAAGGCTTTTGAATGCCCTCTTCGGAATGAGTCCAACCCCACCCCCCCCCCAACCAAGGACATGAGCGCCGATTTTGCCCATGGTCTGAGGCAGCGTCAAGCATCGCTTGGTCTGCTGCCATTCAAGGGGGCGGGTAGTGGGAACTTTTAGATGGCAGGGATCGTATTCATTTTGTTCTCATCGAGCTGGAGAACCATATTTCTAGTAGGCTTTTCTGTAGTAGGCGCCTAGGTAATGTAGCAGCAGTGTACAGTTCACCACACCCATGGTCCCGAGACCAAACCCTTCTCAGGCAGAGTAAGCCTCCCATCCCTTTGAATTTGCTTAGTTGACCCCACTCGCGCCATATTTCTCTGGGGGGGGGGTAAGCGAGCACTGACTCGTACTCTGGCCGTTGCAGGTCAATATATAGGCTAAACTTTATTCAAATGCTACCACGATTCATTATGGAAATCAAATGCATGGCGTACACAAAAATGGATTGATGATTGATCGAATGCATAATTCTTCAATCCTCTATCAGAAAAGTTGTTTTTGAAATAACGTATAGGTGCGAGAGCAGATGTTATCGTAGAGGATGAAGGACGAGCACGTGAAATATACGGGAACGAACTGTACGATTATTCAAATCAAAGGCAGACACCAACAGTTCTGACTTTTTGGTCGGTTGAATAGGAATGTGACACCACAACGTCGATGTAGTCAACATGAATACATAATAACCTTAAATATTGCAATGGAGATGGCCATCGAAACCTGTTGGACAATGTTTTCGTCTAAAGGGTGTTTCTATTTCTCCCGTTACCCGCACCTGAAAGAACGTCTAGTAAAGAAATGATCTGATCAGGCCATTTTCTGAATGGGCGTGTCGCAAAATTAGGTCTCTGTTACATAATCCCGTCACCGTCCAGTTACTTAGGCAGAGCCTCACGAGGTGGGATGGATTCTTTCAATTGAAGAGTATGACTGTTTGTAAGCAACTAATCTCTTATTGTTGGTAATACTAATCGCCTTATTGCCGACAAGGAAGTTAGAACCAAGATGAATGGGGCAGGGGCCGGGTGCACTAAGCCCCAATTGGAGATGAGTTCCTAAAACTCTGCATCTCTTTTTTTTTACCATGGGAGGAGCGCCACCGACCAGAGAGGAGACGCAGAGGTTCGGGGACCCATCCCCGAGTTGGGGCTTACTGCACCCTTCCGCAGGTGTCGATTCACTACAGAAATTCTCACGAAGCTTTGAAAAGGTTGACCGTAAGTAGTGGAAGGCCTTACGAGAGGTTTTTGGTATTTCTATTGGATGAAAGAATAGGGTCTTTTCAGTGACGTGTACACTTCTTTGAGATGGGCCATGCACTTGACTTCAGCTACGAATTGCAAGCGACTAATGAATCAGTATCGGCTGGTCTGCGAAAAGAAACTGGAATTGGCTTATCAGGTCGCGCTTACGTCAGCATTCCTTGCATATCAGGACTTTACGGATTATCCAAACTTTCTTTATGGTTCTGCCACGAACGGTTAGAGCATATAGACGCCTGATTCCACATCCAAGAAGAATCCAAGGGTCGTATCCTATCCTTTCCCCAGGCTAGGGGGTGAAAAGATCCCCTTAAATTTTTTGGTGTTCATGTCCTTACTTTCATCACATGATTGGGGTCTATTCCTGTTAGGGGGTATCATGATGCAGTTTTCCCGGAATGCTACGGTAACCCGGAGCCTGGGGGAATGAAGGTAGTTTAGGGGGGTGAGGGGTGAGGGCAGTCACTTGACATGCGTGTGAAAGTGAAATGTTCAAGTTCACCTTAGTTCGCCGAAAAATTGCATCATGATGCCCCTACTAACTGGAATAGACATTGCTTTTGCACACACTAACATTACAAGTGGGCCATTTTCAGGGCAAATTCGGTAGCGAAACCGGGTGAAATTTGAACGATATTCTCTTTCCCTAGCCTTAAAGAAGGGAAGGACACGGCCCTAATACTCAAGGAGTCCAAGACCACGCTTCGGAGCGGGCAGCACTCTGGAGTGGCTGAACCAGTTACAGTGTGACAAAAATTCGAGTGAGTGCCTCATCATCATCATGAGTTGCTATTCAGGCGAGAGAGCGAAGGAGGGCATTAAATTGAAGCGCTTTAAAGGACCGAGCTCAATTAGTCCGTAGACGCCCCATCAGAAATGCTTCGCAATACTAACGAAAGACAATGGCTGGACTAATCAGTCAGTGGGAAAAAGCTTGAAGGGTACAACCTTCAAGGCTTACGATTAACCGGCGCCTTCACGTCATCTAGCTCAACCTATGTGTTAGATTGCTATGTGAGAATATAAATGTGCATAGGTAAAGGCGGGAAATGTCAAAAGGCAAAAACGTCTGGGAGCAAATTTAGCGGAAAAGGGCGGAAGTGATATCATAAAATGACGTTGTAACTGGGAAAAAGTGAAGGAAAAAGCTGTTCTGGGCCATTTATTTGGTAATGCCTAAAGAGGCGGGCCCTGTTGGGGTGATCCCGCGTATGGAGTTCTCTGGGTGTTCCATAGTGAGAGAGCTAGACCCGAATATTTCGAGCTATAAAGGTCAGGAAGCTTGGACAGCAGCGGTTGTGCTGAGAAAACATCGAAAGCTGAGGCATAAACCATGCCGAGGTGGCTACCGAAACATGCAATTTAGCTAAGAAAGGTGTTGGGTAGTGTCACGCACCATGTAGTTGAAAGGCGTTCCGCTTTCGGTATACATGGGGTAGCCAGCTGGGCTCAGACAGGCAGTGATGGGTCTTGACTTCCATACAGTTAAGCTGCACTCCGGAATGTATTGCAAAGTGACCATTCAATTTCTAAAGTCAGCTTCTAGAAAAAAAAATCTAGAAATGCAGGGAAATCGGAGTTACAGATGGTGCACTGGTAAGGAGAGGTTATCAAAGAAGATGGTCCGGGTCTCAACTCATGCACTAAACTCGTTCAGTTCCAAAATACCTTTAATTACTTTGTGTTCGGACGGAGAGGCGCCACATAGCTGCCTTAGGAATTTGGATGGCACACCTGGAGTCGACTCCGAAGGAGCTGGCCATTGCGCTCACGCCCCGGGCCCATGTGATTCCACATCGTCCTCCAGGCACCCCGCACCCAAAGGTACCCCTATGACGCATGGGGGGTACTATCCTGAAGCGAAGAGGGGCGCGTCAACCGTACTGGTTCCCAGTGAGTTGTTCTCTGGTGATTTGGTTTGCATTCTAGAGACAGTACAGGTGGGGAGGGTAAGTGGCTTTGCAGTTGCCTAATCAGTACCTGAAGCGTCTAGGTGAGAAACTTGGTCTTAGTGACTTGCAATACTGCCCCTAAGTGGATGTGCAGGACATACCTCGCATGGATACCTTGAAAACTTTAAATAGAAGTAGAAAGCATGGCGTATCCCAAAGAGGAAACATGAGCGTCGCGTTCTTGACAAGGAAAGCACGTTGGTTGTGATGGTAGGGTGGGGTGTTTGTTTGTAATTCAGTATTTCCATAAATCATCCATCGGGTGTCTGAATAAATTTACAATTCACATGCTCAACGGGAATGAGAAGAAGAATGAAAAACAAGGGCTGCAGCAAATAAACCTCCAACAATGAAAATTTAGTTCCTTTTGAAATGTTTTGATTAGAATAAGCTGCAGCAGGATGATAACAAACAAAATGATGCAGGTAATCAACTGAAGAGAAGTTTTTAAGAAATGAGCTCAGCAGCGTGAAGTTGAGCCCATTAAAAAGCCTTTCTTAGCCCTTCTTATGCCGATTATTCGCTCCAGGTGTTTTTTTTTAAGTAAGCACACATCACCATATTTTCATATGCGGCTAAACATCAACGATCATGAAGAAAAACAAAATTTCCAACTCCCTGTAGAAGTGGGTGATTCTATTGTAACAACTTATTTTTGAGCGCCTATTTGTTTTGGATACAACCAAGGACGTGCCTGTCAACCCGCTTGAAACCCACTCTGCAATCTTGGTGGAACCTAGAGATCTTGGTTCGGACATGGACTGGAGGATTGTATCACGTTGAACTACGTTCGACGACACAAGGGAGATCACAGGGATCCTCTTGACGAAAGGGGGAGCGAAGACGTGGTGGGACCTCCTTCAAAGGCTCCTTCCTACTCCTTGACTCTCCTTCGTACTACCGGTCGCCCTGATGCATTGTCCACCCTGGTTCCAATCTTCGATCTCCCAGCCACTGGCCATAAAGATCTCGATGCCAAACTCGGGGCCAAACCTGAGCCCCTAAGTGAATGAAACCTTCTTAGGGTACTTGAAGGGCCATCCCAGGACAAGGGTGGAGGGTTAGCCTGCTTGAAAACAAATGCAGATGATAGTTCGTGGTAGATCAGTGAAGCTCAAGCCTAACCACTAACTAGCAACGTTTTACAAGAATGCTGGGTTGAGAACAAAACTTTCGCCCCAGACGGGACTCGAACCCGCACCTTTCTCTGTGTGATGAAAAGCTGAGTCGGAATGAAATGGTGCCCCGCTAGCGTAACTGGTAATGCACTTGCCCGGACAGCAAAAGGTGCGGGTTCGAGTCCCGTCTTGGGGCGAAAGTTTTATTCACAACCCAGCATTCTTGTGAGACATTCGCAGGGCGAACTGCGGTCAAAAACAGCAGTTAGTAATCGAAAACTAACTAGCAACATTCTATGGAGGTGATCGTCATCGCGCGATGGTGGCACTTATATAAGAGCTCCGATGACAGGGAAAAAGTCCAACGGAGTTACCTAATTGGACGGAATGGACGGCTCTAATTATCTCTTCATCTTTTTTCTTTGTTTTGAGCGTACCCTAATCACTGAAAGGATTCATCTACGTTACGTCATCGTGGGATGAGCCTCTAATGATGAAGTGAATTGAAGACTGAGCCATGGTCGGCTGCCCATGTCCTTATTCTTTTTTTTTCAGGCGATCTCACTGCCTTCATAATCTTACCTGACGATGAACAAATTGCCTCAACATCTCAATTTCACCAGTAATCTGATATTCTCTCAAACCTCCATATATTAAAGGAATCCTTCCCGGAAACTTCTCGAGTTCTTTCCTCAACATGGATGTGTCAGTTGTGATCACTAGAGACAACACACTAAGTTTCACGCAAGAAGATCCGGTTTCCGAAGAGAAACAAACTCAAGAAAACCCATTTCATGGACTTTTGAAGGTAATTCGAGCGGAAAAAAAGGTGGGCGTGGAAATGGAGACCAAACAATGGATAGAATATGATACTTTAGAAGTGTAGGACGCTAGTACAGTAAGTGTAAAGGTCAAAAAGAGTTTTTAGTGACCGCATTAAGAGAAGCAACTTCCTGCCGCTAGCTCTTGGGACATATATCCGGCGGGAATTTGGACGCGCACAAGTCTCCCCGGTTCGAATTGCTTACCAAAACGAACACCATGCAATTTTTTTGTTCTTTTCGTTATTTTCGTGGACGATGGGTCTCAAGCCAGTCTTATGTTTGGAAATTAATCATGATTTTTCCGGGAAGGATTCCTTTAAAGCATTCTTTCCGCTTGACTAAAGCCAAGGGGCGACTGTGCCTTCAGAGCAAGAACGCGATCACGATATTATCCCCTCAAAAGAAGGCAAGCCTTCATCTAGTCACAATGAGAGAGGCAGCACAATGGCTACGGAAGCTTCAAAGACGGGGGAATTTCCGACCCACACCCCCCCCCCCTCCTTTCGAGCTGGGTTAGCGGGATCGCTTGCTAGAAAGAAAAAGGTGGGAGAAGTCAGGAAGGTCAGAAAGCTAGGTCCCCTTTGTGTAGATGATTTCGACATTGAATAATGAGGAACCTGGACCCTATGTGATCGAACAGGCAATTGGGTACGAAGAAGAACGGAGAGGAGCGTCGGCACCTCTCACGTCATCAATTTTGACACCTTGAAGCCCGTGCAGTCCAAATGTTGCCTACAGCCAGTCGACCGCGTGGGACCCTACAGCCCATATTTCAGAAAGAAATTTCAAGTTTCACTTTTGTTTTTTTTTCCTTTCACTCAGTAAGAATTCTTCTGAGCTGTACTGTAAGTTTTTCTTTCCAATTTGCTTGCCAAGATTCGCAAAAATTTCGCAGAAGTCCCACGCGGCCGCAAAAGGTAAATTATGCGCGCTCTCCAACGTGTTAAGAGGAGTCAAAATGTTGTGAGTTTATTAAAGGCAAAAGTCAGGCTTAATGTGGGGAATCATGGCGATTGGAACTGAGTGTAGAGATGCGCAATGGAATGGCAGTAGGGAAAAAACGAAAAGAAACCGTCGACAAGGCCGTAAACGGAATCCCCTACCCCACTTGCAGTGAAGGAAGCTGGCTTGGAAGAAAGGCACGTCTAAACGAGTTTTCCGACATGATAACCAATCTGTCGGTTGGTACGGCA
>KZ345197.1:4824-24863 GCA_002352805.1 Teladorsagia circumcincta
AGCATTCCTTGTTAGTCTGAAGCCAACGTGAGCTCCATCTCTAGATTTGACGTGGCCACATTCCCCCCCCCTTATTTGGTCCCCCTCGTGGTGCATTCCCCAGTGCCCTCTAAAATCCTTCACCTTTCAAATTTACGTTTTCTGCTCTGGAATTACCATCTCATAATCAAACTATGTCAAGTGATATGATGTGTGAGTGTAGTTAAATGTTTCCATTTCTGACACCAAGTCGTTGGCTAAATTCACGCTAGCCTTGAAGGCAATGACTTCGATAGCTGGAGGGCGGTGCTATTTTGATAACATCATCGAACGTATCTGTTAGAGTAGACCCCTCAGCGCTTTGAGGTGTGGGTGGGACCGCTCTTAGTGCCCTTCCTCCAATATCGTTCGATGATGTCATCAAAACTGCATCTTTCAGACACCGTGATCAGTGTCTTCAAGGCTGGTAGTTCAAGACCATTCAGAACTTGGGAATGATAAGCAAGAATTCGAAAGGGTGCACTAAAGTAGAGTTCTTTTTTGAAGGAATAGTTTGCTGGTAAATCTTCTTAGGACGCGCTAGTTCCTTAACATTTGAATGATATTCGACTAACAACCTTTTAGCTCTGGGGAGGATTCAGTCAATGCTGTTGTAGAAGATTCTTCAGCTACGACACGATCCGATCACAGATTCCTTGCTAAAAAGACGCTGCGCATCAAACCGCTGCGACACCTTCATCCATGTTGACGTAACTCTCGCTTGATGCTGAAACGAATCCAATCGAGGCGATCTGCGTATATTGTAGTCCAAATAACATTTTGCTTTTAATGCGTGGTTGGCGGAAAATAAGGGGTTTTCATCTTTTGTAACATCAATGGCCACTTCTTCGAACTTCTTAGAGCAATAGTCTCCAATAATTTGGTGTTTTTATCCTGCACCAGAACACTGAGTCATCATAGCAGCTTTACTCGCTTATCTGATAATTTCACATATTCTCCTTGAGACTAAGCCATCTTCTCAGAGGGATTGTAAAATACTAGTTCAGAGAGCGTTACCCTATCACAAGAAGACAGTGCTGGATTAATTTCAACACTTGAAAAGACAAGTGTTTATAGTCTCCAACTTCTCTCTTCTTGTAACCTCGGCATGTCAGTTGTAAGTGTGTTAAATTTCTTGTGCCTTACGAGGTTGTTTGGACCTCTCCGCTATACAGGGCAGCGGACCTCTCCGCTATACAGGTGGAACCGTCGGCCTCTGAAGACGACGATTCAGTCGAAACGTTAGGCCATTGAATAAAATGTTCCACCAAACAACCTCGTAAGGCACAAGAAATTTAACACACTTACAGTGTTCATAGTCTTTTGAAATGCGCCATGCTCGTGACTTGTACTTTCGAGCTCGTGATATTCGTATTTGTAACATATAGCCTGCACTTTGATTTGCGGCGGTCGACCGATGTTCGGTTCACTGAACATCTAGCGAGCTCAAGGCAAAAAGATGTGACCTGATCGTGGGATGTGCCTTCAAATACGGCATTATTTTTCAATGCCGGATTTAGTGGCACAATCCACGATCAGATTACAGGACTAACGCCTCTCCTAAATTAGGTTGCTGAATCTGAAACCATAAATAGAGCAAAATTCGCGACCAACGCTTGCGCTAGGGCTTAGATTGTGCAACCGTAGGCACCACAAACAGCCTCGCGCTCGTAGTTGCGACGTCTTCTGTCTTGCTTTCAGCTATGCTCTCTCGCCTTTGTCTGTAGTTCATTCGCCCAGTCGCATAGAGTCCTTCAGGTTGTTTCCTCCCACGGGAACAGGAGGGCCTCCTCCATGGTCCTTTCGGTGCTTACCTATTTTTCTTCACTGACAAGCTAATCAGGGTTGTTGCGTAATTGCGCCGTATATGAGCCAGCTGTTTTCACTATCAGAAAATGTGACTTTAAGGACTTTCTTATGAGCGCAGTATTGTAATTATGAGTGAGTCACTACTTGATGACACAGTGCGACTGTTAAAAAAAAATCCTTGACTCAATTGCAGTTACTCAGAGGATCCGACGGCTGATAACCCTGATAAGCTGTTTTTCGAACCTAAAAAACACGATAAGACTTATGCAACGGCTTACAAAACATGGAATTTATTGTTGAAAGGGCCACAGAACAAAAATTGTCACCAAAAGTCTTATCGTAAGTCTTATCTTTTGGCAACATTACGGTGCCTCGCACCTTCCTGCAGCCCCAGTTGCCGTCAGTTCATGGAACCGTGAAACCTATGGTTGAACTCCAGTGGATTTGCAATTTTTACTTCGGTTCGTCTTTTGAACACCCACGAAATCCGTTTGGAAGACGCACGGTGAGAGAAATGACCAGAGGCGGGGCACTTTGTGTTTTAGGTTCCTCATCAATTTTTAAATAATGGTAAGGTTTTGAGTGATGTGATGCGTGAAGTGGGGGTCAAATATAGTCTAGATAGGGCATAACGGTAGCTTGCAAGTATTGCTCAATAAACCAAAGCTTTTTGTCTCAATTTTGTTAGGCATTCTCTAGATTACCCTCCACTGGTTACCGAGGGTAGGAACGCGGTAGTCCTCCTCCAAAGGCACAGCTTTCTCTTTGTTAGGTCCAATGGTAAGATCGCAGAGAGAACCATCGACCTACGTAGTGAGCTCTTCAGAGATTCTGTTTTACCTCCTGAAACCAGCCATAGCCATGAAAAGTACATCAGGGCAAGATTGTTGAGATTGAATGTAGGCGCGGAGAGCACAGACGGCTCGCGTGTGGCAACAGTGAATGTGCGCGCGGGAGAGCGCGACTAAACAGGCGATAATCCTCGACGAGCTGTCGACGAATCTTCGACCGAACTTCACCCTGCCGCAGGATGACATGTTTCATTCCGGAAAACTCTCACATTTTGCTCCCATTGTATTCTCACTGAAGCTATGTAATATTTGCTTTAACAAATACGATGGGAAATTTTCTGACGCAATATTTGCGGAAATATGTAGCCTATGGGAAGACATTAAATTCTGAAGCGCTTCTGGTGCTCATCAAAAGCTCGGAAATAAGCCTTTCCCGGCTGTCATCAGGAAGTTTTGGTCTGTAACATCCTCTTGGTAGCCCCGCCGTGCAATCTTTCTGCTTCTTGTTGTTTTCCTTATCTTGTTGTTTACGCTCCCAATTTGGGCGAACAAAAAAGAGAGTATCGTTCCCGGAAAATCTCGTTTTTCCTCCGAGAAGGATTTTGAACTGATTGAGATCATTTCTGGGCTTCCCAGTCCGAGCTGTGTGGCATTTGTGCTGCTATATCTGAGTTGTGAATAAGTTTATAAATAATAATAATCTGTTAGCTGTGGTAATTAAATAATTATTATACGTATATGTATAGAGTTAATGCACGGTGCTCATATAGTATATGTAAAGCTCAGCACGGCCGGTCTATGTGAACGTTTGAGTGTTAGCAGTTCTGAGAATGTTGCCATGATCTCACTCTTGCTTGCCGCTATCGTGTCGACCTTAGTACCCTATGCGGACGTAAAAATAGATGACATGGGACCGCATTAACAGTATCACCCTGAAAGCAAACAAACGTCGCATCGTCACTGATTGCCCCTCAGATCGTCTACTCATCTCATCCGCATTCATACTTAGCATTCTCAGCATTTCACTTGAAGCACGCATGGCTCCCTCCTCCGCAAGTGTTCGAGAGTTCCCGTCGTTCATTGCTTAGCTGCTCATGAGCTAATTGACACCTCTAACCTCCTCTCCGAGTTCGAAGTCCAAAGCTGACTTTTACGGAATTATGGTGGGCAGCGCTGAGAGCGCCTAGATTTAAAGGCAGGGGATGGGCTCAATTTCAGTGAAGAAGTTCCACTCGTGGATAGAGGTCCGCCCTACAGTGGTCGTGCCACTTCCGCGCCTCTGAATGCGTCACTAGGACAATCAGCGATTAGTTGAATCATCCCACTCCTGGAAGGATCCATTGGTCTGCTATGCTCTCTCCACTCTTGCATCTTTTTCCTCTGCGCGACTTACATTATCTCTGCACGCTTCTGGGAACTCTCTGCACCGTGGAGCAAGGAGTTTGAATTATCTGTGTTTCTGACGATTTCTTTCCTTTTTCTCCACTTGAGGTCTTTTTTGCACCCTAATTTATATTCGAGAGAATTACCACAGCAGTTTGATCCGCCTTTAGTCGAAACTGGGCAATCTATGAAATGTAACATGCATTTTTTTGCAGCAACCTACTATCGGGCATCTCAGCCGTTTGGCCTAAGATCCTGCAGGCTGTCCAACTTTGCAGAAACCCATCGTGTGATACAAGCGATAGGGTGCGGAGATAAACTAGGTAGTAGGTAAGCGGGGTAATTTCAACGCGATAACCAGAGCCGTTCACGTCATAGAATGAGCCTTTGAACGATGGAAATCTCCGCCCTTCACTACTCATCCTCTAAGATTGATTCACTCGAATGGCCGGCCGATGGTCTTAAAGCAACAGTCTCAGCAAGGTAAAAGTGGGCGTGGCGTACAAGAGCGCACTCCACTTGCCAACCGTGAGGATTCGTTCAAGATCAAAATTTGCATCGTGACTCGACTTTTGCAATCGTTTTGGACCACAGAGACTATTTGAAGTCGATCATGTCGTGATCGTGAAGGAATTTCCAGGGCAACCAAGAGGAGATGCGCTCCTGTACGCCACGCCCACTTTGACCCTGCTGAGACTGTTGTTTCAAGCCCGAATGGGACCTGGGATGGCTAAGGAAAAGGCTGGTTCTATTGGAATCGCCTCACGGAAAAAAAGCTGTACTGATTCGCAGGCATAATGCAATCAAGAATTACCGTTTTTGAGGTAATGGGTAAGCTTATTAACACGAGCAATTAGCCGTGAGGTGCATGACGTAGGGTTTCCTTTGAAAGGCGTGCAGCAGTTTAGTGGAGCTAAAAACTGAGCTTATGATTAATAGCTTTCTTTCTGGAAGTAGCGCGTGATTGCCCCTAATCCAGGTTCTATTTCTAGAACTTTACCCGAAGTGGCTGATGGCTGATCACTGAAGAAAAACGCATAATTCTTGCGTGTTCCCTTACGAAAAATCAATTCTTTGTCCTTGCCCATGAATACTGGTCAGGTCATTCTATGAACATGACCTAAGCCTCCCCCATGATAGCATGACGCAGAAACTAGAGTTCAAGTATGAATCCTCTAGTGCTGACGGCTATGTTGACGTCAATCGAGTCCACTGAGATGCCCTGAATTGAGCTCTCTTTTTTGTGATTGCTTTTGGCCATAGACAAGCGTACGACGGAGAGACACTGACACTGGTGAAGAGAGTGCAGACATCGAAAGAAAATGAAGCAAGAGGTCGCGCAAGACGCAGAAATCAGCGCACCCTTCAAGTTATTGATGAAATGTGGGATGATGCATGAGCCTTACTATGCTAGCGGCTTATTTTAGAAACTTCAAAATTTCAAGCCATTTCTGAAATAACTGAAAAAGCCTTCCATATGTGTGAACTTCAAGTGAAACACTTCAAAACGGCCTGCGGTGCTCCCACAGACAATCCTGGGAATTTTACAATCCACAGGAAGCTTGGCATTTCAGAGATGTCGCAGAATTAATGCGCCTAATCAAATGCGCTATAAGGGAGGCCATCTCATTAAGCGTTCCGCGTCACAAATTCCTAGCGCATTTGCCACGCGCGTTTTTGGCCTGAAATTGGCACAAACCCTACACCTGCGGGCTGCTCCACCTTATTCAGGGAAGAAATTGTTCCCTGAAGGCCCACCTCGCAATCACGTCACTAAAACAATAATATTTGGGAATATGGTAGTTGGATTTTTGGATTCGCAGAGGTAGTGCAGCTGCAGCAACTTGAAGGTGCATTAGGGTCTTGTTCACACGACGCGAGTGGTTGTCTGCCTTCTCTCGTCCGACATACTCTCTAGCCTGTACTCTCTCCAATACATGCAATGTCTCCTCATAGCATGTCTGCCTCAATAAAGCAGAATATTCTTGTTTGCAGAATTATCGACGGTATTTGTGTTTTCTCTTCATTGTCAGTTCGCCCACGTTTTCATTTTCTTTTGTGGCAAAACTATCGCATTTAGCTGGGCTCGGAGTGTGCCTTTAAGTCAATCTTGAAATCAATCTCTAAGCTCCGGACAACTCGTCCACTACCGACGCTGACGTTAACTAGCACTATCTCCACTTTTACATATGCTTCTCTCGTCGTGTCTCTGAAGACAATGTCGCATTCTTCGCCGTGTTTTACTTTATATAGCATACAATGGACATTACCGTTGTAGCCAATTATGTCCAAAAATTTGTCTCAATCGTATTTTCTACTCTGACACCTGAGATTTGTTGTAAGTGCAGCAATTGAAGCAGTACTGTTCAGGATGAGCGTGCGTGATCAGCACTCGCCCGCGCACCAAAGTTATGATCTCACGAAAGGTCTCAAGGTAAGGCCATTTGAATTTTTGTGACGAATAAGTGACTGTGGAAGCAGAAGTGATATTCAAGTGACTAGTATGGCTGGAGTAAACAAGAAAGGGTTGAGAAATCGCTGAACGGACTCCGTACATCAACCACACCCAAGAGGGCGGTCCATCAGAGTGGGCCGTTGATTCCGTTGCGCTTCAGAGGGTTCTACCTCGAGAGATTGCGTTCGATGGGACACTTTAGCAGCTCCAAATGAGTGCGTCGGGATCATGAGTATTGGTAAGCGAGAGGGGAGGTGGGGGACAAGGAAGGGATGTTACAAGAATCAGAGGAGGTGTGGAAGTGGGTAAGTCACTGATCTTGGGGAAGTAATTGAAGGGTGCGAGGCACAGGCAACGGAGTTCCCCGTGTGAGAGCGCAGAAGGAGGTCCTGGAGCCTTTTTCAAGAAACTAGGCAGTTACTCTACCCCTTCTCAAAAGCTCCCTCGTTCCTGCCTCAGGGTGCTTTAATATGCATTGCGAAAGCATCTATTTAGCTTATCCTCCACGTATTTTCTAGGCGAAGGGCTAAGATCGGTGCAATTTTGGAGCTATGAGTGTGTTGAGCCAACATGCTCTTCATATTCCTTAGCAGAACCCTCTTGATGACCATCCTTAAAGGGATCCCGTTTGAAGCTAATTTTAACTAATCGATTTTCTCTTCAGCGTTTCACGGATTGGAGCGTTTCGGGCACGGAGAGCATTGGAGACTCGGGAAAGAAGTACTCGCTGATCACGAAGATGATTGCTGAATTTCTCGGCGACTTCACTTTTGTTTTCGTAGGTTCGACATTTTATGCTTTTTAATGCATTTTTCGCCTCCAGTTTTCTTTTTTTTATTTGTTTATTGTTTGTGATTCCTGGCATATTTCCTACCAAGCTCTAGTTTCACTTGGTCGAGAAACTCTATGTAGTTCTTACATGCTACCTCGACAGTTCCGCTCTAAGTGTGCAATGCTCAAGCATTAAGTTGTTTTCATCCTTGACGCCCGTGTGGAAGGCGCGGACAGCGCGAAATGGGGTGTCCCCCAAGAGGCCCACCGCGCGGCGAAAGAAGAGACGTAGATGCGGCAAGAGACGAGTTGCAGTGCGTGCTGTGCGATATGGGGCGTAGCATGGTACACTTTATTTAACCTGACGCCTAACCGCTACAGTATGCACTGCGAATCGTCCCTTGCCGCATCTGCGTCTCTTCCTTCGACGCGCGGTGGGCCTCTTGGAGTACACCCCGTAAAATTTTCCATTATAGAATGAACCGCATGATAGTTAGTAAGGTGCCCATTCAATCAGGTCCCTACCCACTTTTTTCCCGGTCTCCGAGACTTTTCGGGACCATGTTATAATGTTTTGTAGAGAACTCCACCCACTTTAGTTCACGTCACACCCACCAACAGCACTTGACTTTTCCTAGGTTGTCGGACTCTATGCACCCTTCATCAGGTTTCCGCGTAGTTTTTCCGAAGTTGCGTCAGAATTTGCAATAAGGCTATTCGCACTTTCACAGTCTGCTCGTTCCGCGCTGCCGTAAAGTATAGATGCGACCCCACCCATCCCCGCCCCCACAGGAGTAGAATTCGAGGAGGCAGTATAATTTTGGGATCCCTATCCCACGATACTTCCACAAGCACGCGAGAGTGCTACTAGAGGTGGTTGCAGTACTGAATGGAGCTAAAGTCATTCTCACAGCTGTTGTATTATTTATCATATTCAGGAACGATGCAAGCCGTTGTTGTCACGGGTTTAGAAAATGAGAGCATTGTAGCCGACAACATCGTCCACGCGGCATTGGCCCACGGTTTCACCATTTTCATTCTCGTGGCGGCTCTTGGACATATAAGGTAGGTTCAAAAGTGAGAGTTCTAGAATCGCCATATGATTGCCAATGAGAAAAGGGGAGGAAATCTCATAGTGAAGTCGGACAAGGGTTTGAAGAATCTCAAAAGGAATTGGAATTGATCGGGTAGGGTCGAATTAAATATTTAGGTTAGAGGTGGTTCCATCGGGTTACTCAAAAGACAGTTTTATCCTGCCTTACGGACTTATAGTGTGTAGTGTCTCAAAAAGACCCAGAAGAGGCCCGAAAAGCGTTAGCTTTCTTGTAAGCGCTAAGGCTTCCCTATTCGATCACCATAAAGACATTACCTTTGAGGCAGCTCACCCAGCAAAAAAATTCAATTCATTCGGTGGGATAGAGTAGCCTACGTGTAGCACAAAAGCGACTCTGAAGTGAGCGACAACGGAAATGGGAGCCTACAAAGCTGGCTTGTGGCCCCTGGTCTTGGCTTTCAGACGAATTACGTTGGCTGCGGGGTCCTTGCGCGATTGCATCTAAACTGCGCCAGACAACTCGTCCGACGCCCGTCCCTTATTTCTAAGGAGTCTTTGTTTGAGGGGTTCATTGGCGGTTTTCTTGGTTTCTTTTTTCATTTGCAGTCAAATTAACACCCACTGATTCATTATCGACCGCGTTTACCACATCGAATCAATCGGGAGGTGTTGCATTAATTCTTTAGTTTTACAAGGTCAGCTCATTGCATATATGAAATGCACATTTCAAGTGTGCTGAGCTGATTTTCTAAGAGGTGATTCGAGCTGTAGCTTAACTATGTGAAGTAGTAATCTTTTCCAGCTTTAAAGCGTTGGCATAGTTAAACCGCCTCTATTTATGACATTTGGATCCTTATCTCGATGCCACGCTGGCCAGTAAAGAGTTACACCATCAGTTGTAACGATGTACCTTTATCGAACGCTGATAAGAACGAAACAAGACTGGCGGGGCAAACCCGGCGAATTTTCGAGATTATCCTGTGAGCAGATTTATTTCGAGGGTTTGGAAAGGTGACCCTATTCCATTTGGATTTCAAGGGCACCAATAAGAATTTTTACACGTGTAGCGAACCTACCAAGGAGTGGGGTGAGCCGTATTCCTAGGCCGTCCGTTAGCACTGTTCGGTCGGGGGTCGTATTTGGAAACGGAAGAAACGAGGTCCCATCTGGGGTTGAGTATGGCTATTCACCACTTCGAGAAGAGCGAACGAGGTTAAATTGCGGAACTTGAAGGAGCTGTGGCTGCGAGAGAGAGGGCCGCATCGAGGGATCTCCCTGAAGGTGACAGTGGTTGTAGGGCCCGTATTGAGGTCCCCTAAAGGGGACAGGGTCGTAAAGTTCCCGGAAATCATCAGGAAGCTGCTGCCACCGATCTCTTCTCGCTTCAGCTCTATAAGGAACCGTTTCTTTACAGCGGTGGTCATTTCAATCCAGTGGTTACATGGGCAGTCGCTGCGGCTGGCAAAATGCCAATCCATCATGTACCGTTCTACTGGTTCGCTCAATTTCTTGGAGGTTTTTGCGGATCACTGTACTCCGTTGTGAGTTTGACATTTTGCCTATAATGCGTGAGTTGCAGTACACACTGTACGGTCATATACATGTTGCCTAATCTTTTCAGCTTATAATGACCCATAATCAACTTGAATCCTCCTTTGCTGGTGCAACGCTGCTTAATCCAGATAATAAATGGTGGGAGGTGAGCTACAGTTTGAGAACAAGTCTTGTAAATTTTCTGCATCTGCTTTTCTTGCTTCTCTGTGGTGGTTATCGCAAGGTACGGAGCCGTTTTCTAGAACTAAGCCAAGCCTAGGAGGGAAAGGAACATGAAGGGGTATAAAAGTTTGTCACTGAACCTTAAATCTCCTAGCTAGCATGTCCTAATCCATCCTACTTCCCAGAATCGGCTTCTCCTACCTTTTTGTCTGCTTGTCTGTCATGAAATTTGGTATCACCTTAAACGCCATCTCAAAGGCCGGGCTAAATTAGCAATGGTAAGGACTGAGCCAAAAAGTAGATGCGCATGCCAGAAGGGGAGCCACGTCCACGGTGAGGGGTCATGCACCAAAAAGGGCGGGGTTGATGACGCAGTTCCCTCTGTGTGTTCCTGTATAACCCAAAAATGTCCAAAGTGGATAAGGGTGTGTACTGAGATGCCAGGTTGAATTGGGGAGACTCACTCGCAAGGGGCGGAGCTTACCCTGGAAGGGCGGTGCTTAGCGGAAAATTCCCGACACGGCTATAAAAGGTCTACAAAATAGGAAGAATTGGTGGGGAAGAGCAACTCTCGAGGCGTGCCAGGTACTTCTGAAGTGGGCGGAGCGTGCCTCTTGAAGGGCGGGGTTTACCGCAAGACCTAGAATTCGATTCCCAAAAGCCCGAAAACCTGTAAAGAAGTAAAGGGAGACTGGCATGGGGGTTCGAGGCTTATGGTGGGTGAGATGTGCGCCTAAGTATGTGGGGCATATTTCGAGAATTCCAGTTGCCCCGTTCAGCCTTGAAGAACATCGTTGCGCGTGCGATAGCGTGCAGCTAATACTGGTCCCCCAAAAGTTGTAGAAGTCCGAAATTGTTCAGGGAATGATGAGTGAAGCTGTGGTTACGTACTTCCTCGTTCACACGATACTCCTCGTCGCAGCCGACACTGACACGAATCTCTTGGCACCATTGGCAATCGGTCTGACACTCAGTATCGACATACTGGCAACGTAAGTCGATCGATAATCGATGGGATACGGTGGTATGTGAACAGATGAAATTCTTTTTCAGCGGCCTGATTACCGGCGCATCAATGAATCCAGCACGATCGCTAGGACCTAACATTGTCGGCCAGATCTTTCTGGACTCAAATTCAATTCCACTTCACTTCTGGAGCTACCACTACATCTACTGGGCTGGCCCATTCATGGGCTCCACCGTAGCTGTTATTCTGTACAGGTATGTTTAGCAGCATTTATTCTCAATAGAAAATAGGATCTTTCGTAGGAGCGCGATTCACAAATTCGATCTTCAATCCACCTTCCGAGTTATTACTATTATTAGGTCAATTTTTGAATATTTTCCATCAAAACTCTAGTATGCACGGTCACTAGTTTTTTTTACAGTATTTGTATAACTCGTATAACTCTTCAAAACTGTCTCCAAATGACCATTCAATTACTTTCACGATCTTGTTTACATGACAAGTGCATGGCGCATCCTAAAACAGTGCAACGCGATCCCGTAAAAATTTCTTTTGAGAATTTTTCGCTTTCAGACTGTTCGAAGCACGAGAGAATCGACTGCTTCGATGACCAACTTGAACTTATACTCGTTTTATGCTCCATTACTCTTATTTAATACCATGTATTGTTGCAAGGATGATGTCATCGCGTTATTCTCTGGAATCGCTTTATTCACTTTTATCATTACTCATGGTGCCTCTACAGTGAATATTGCAAAAACTTTTCTCAAACGTGAGAATATTTATTTTTATTCGCTACCGCCGAATAAAGCCTTGGAGTCTGCCTATTTTTTAAGATTCTCAAAAGAAACACAGTCTCACGTTATCTCTTATCTCGCTGTCTGCTTCACAGTACGTATTTTCCCTTCGTCATTAACCCCGCCCTTTTTGGTGCACGAACCGCCCACCGTGGGCGTGGCTCCGCTTTTGGCATGCGTTTGCAGCGCGGCCTTCAAGATGGCGTTTACGGTGAGACCAAATTTTATGACAGACTTTTCTGTGTTCTTGACGATTGATTCCCCATTTTCTGCACATGTGGTCCATTCGCACTCCTGCTTTCATATACGAATGAGTTTACCACATCAACTCGCTCAATGATCCCTCAGGGTGCATTCCTAGTCCGCGACTTGGCAGATCAGGATGGTAAGCGACCGGATATTAGGGTACTAGTAGAGTAAAATCTTGCGCTGAGTAGACTAGATACGTATCGATTAGATGCGCAGGGAAGTAATAGATCAGGTGACTCCAAGCGGACCAATCGATACATATCTTATCTTGTCAGCGGACTATCCTAATCTAATACACTGATGTGCAAAACTTAGGGACGGAAGTAACTTTCACATGGTATCTGGTTGCTAGCTAACCTAGGTCGATCAAATTTGGTATATACGGTAAGTATTGCGATACCGTGCAGAGAGTTCCTAGCAGAAAAACGCAAAGGAAAGATTTGAAAAGACCATATATACGGTCATTGTACCACTGTTCAGTCTGGGATTACGTGCCTTACAATTCTGATAAATGCTTTTGCAACGCAGCCTGCAACTGACGCGGGTCCATTCTTGCGTGTTGCCAAGCGTAGCAATCACCTGCTGTGGCAGGTTGTTTGTGATTCAGCATCTACTCCTCTATGGGTAGCAGTGGTTCTTTCTGTAATGAAGAACACCACTATTTTCCACAAAGCCTGTAAAGCGTGGTCAGTTCACTCCTTCTTCACCTGTTCCGCCAACCCTCTCGTGGCACATGGCCAGTCCCTTTTGGCTTCATATTCAGGCGTACCGCGCGGTGTATAAGTTCCAGTACATAGTGCATTACGAGAGGACCTTTAGCATCATGCTCGCAAAGTGCCATCCAGTTCCACTGAATTGTCGAAAAGTCATGCCACCTAATCTATTTCGTCCCTAAGTTTTGCACACCAGTGTACTATCCTGATATCGTGCTCTACTACAGTCCACATCCCACAGTCAGGGTAGGCGTGTATGCGGAAGTGACGTGGCTGCCGCCGCACTTGATAGAAGTTGCGTGGAGAAGCAGTTGCCAGCGTGCTTCGCTGATCCAGCGATGTGTGCTGGAAGCAGCTTATCCACGAAGTTCTATCAAGTGCGGCAGCAGCCACTTCACTTCCGCTTACACGCCTACCCTAACTGTGGGATATGGACTACTATCCCGGTATCGTAATCTCGTAATCTTCTACTCTCCAGCGGTTTCAATCGATGTGTGTCTAATCTGGTCAGCGCACTATCCTACTCTCCTGCTATCCTAATCAACCACTATCCCAATTATCCTAATCTAGGGAGTCGCGAACTACGTACGCAACCTTACCCTTACCTTCAAAATTTTACCCCAAGGCATCTGTGTCATATTTCTGGATCAGTTTCACCTTTAACACCAGCACTGATAGAAGAACGTCTTTATTAGCTATCAATAAAGTGAACACGTTGTTAATTATGAGGGATAATATACAAGTGACACAAGGACAACGGGTCCAGTTAACCGAATGGGAAGAACACCAGCAAAAAGGTAAGCAAAATTAGCTCTGATATTATAGGATCTGTACAATATGTGCTAGAGAAAGGATTTTGGGGAGTTTTTTCACTCTTAGTTGTGTATCGATACAACCGAAATGCATTTGTCAAAGGCTACAGATTTTACTCCCAAATTTTGGATTACCATAATAAGATTAATCAATGAGTGGAGGTCGATTCGATTGTGTCCGTTCACAGCATTCGGTCACCTTTGGAGAAGAATACCCTGAATGGAAACATTTTACGAGCAACATTTGAGTGAGATATGCAGTTGCCTGATCCTCTCGGAAGGTATAATGACGTAAAAGTTGAAATTCGAGTAATGTTACTCAAATTGAAGATGAAGAATCATGACAGCTTGTCACTGAAAAAGGAGCGAAAGGAAATTGAGGACCCCGCTCAATTAGGCCTTGTTCTGCAGCACGAGCACTGCGCGAGGTAGTGACAGAAAACAGTGGGCGCTGAAGAGAGAACAGACGTCAAAGAGGCGATCTCGAAAGCGAAATGCTAACAGCTCCTACAAGACCCTTAGGTGAAAGCGGAGTCTTAAACGGGCGAAGGATTCAACCCACTCATCTTATTTCGGGAGTCGGAATCGAAACGCTCCGTCGGGTTGATGTCTGAGACTACGCTTTTTGCAAAATCCTCTCTTTTGTCAGGCAAGGACCAATGGGGAGCACCCAGTAGGATATATTGCCGCGTTAACCCTCTTTTACGATCTCCTCCCTCCCAGAGAGTCTTGATATAACCGCCATATCCCATCCCGATTACCCACGCTCATTATCATGGCTGCTTTAAATAATATTTGAGTTTGTGATTTTGAGACCCGTCGACGCGCTCCTATTCCGCTCATTTTTCCTCCAAAAGAGAAGAAAATTTGACCGTCGAGCGGCGAGGAAGGACTGTGTTAAGAAATGGTAGTGGGTTGATATTGTCCGAAGAAGCGGCGAATCCTCTCGTTTTTTCTACATCTTTGTGAAGTTTCGCTGTTTTCGTCAAGTTTTCGTGAAGCAAAAACGACGCCGCCCCATCAAAACCCCTTCTGCTCCCACGAATACAACCTTTCGCTCGAGCAGCCCGAGTACGGTTGACCCTGGTACCCAGTGTCCTCATTGCTTGGAGCCACTCACCCTTTATGCGGGTTTACTATCTTCGCATCAGAAAATCACCTAGAGTTGTGTAGTTCTCCGAAACAGACCTGACACATAGCTGTGTGTGCCCTTTTCATGCTTTAGGTTCCGATCAAAAGCACCTCCGCCCAATCTCTACCTCTAATTCCGCGACTTCAACTGCTTTGCCCTTTCTTTGGGATTCTTTTTTCCAATCTGTCATCAACTGTTGATTTCCCGACGCAGATCGCCATTGAAATACCTTCTATTAATGAGTTCGACCAGCATCGATGAAGGGTAGTAACTAGCAATGACACACTGGTTTTTTCCAGGAGGTTCAGCTCACTAAGTCACACTGGAAACAAAAACAAACCTGTATAGTCCCGCAGCAAAAAGTGCCCCAAACACCGGCCCAATGTAGTAGATCCAATGGTTTGTCCAGAAATTGGCCGCAATTTTATCATGCATGAAAATCATTGCCACAATATTCGGCCCAAATGATCGTGCAGGATTCATCGATGCACCAGAAATAGCGCCCCTGCAACGAAAAAGAGCCTGACTACTACATAGGAACCACAATTACAGTTATCATGCTTTACAGCAACGTTCTTAATACAACTTCATTCCAACATAATATAAACATCCACTGGTGTAGCGCATTAAGCCTAAAAGGCAGTCGGCAAATAGAAGAGGGGCGCGGTCCCGTCGCGACTGATCGCTGATTTCATAGGGCGCAACTGCCGCTCACATAACGTCCACAGTTCAACGCTGCTCCCATGTACACTCAAAGGCCTAGTGAATCTAGAGGCAGTGATCACGATAGCTAAAGGGTGCGCGGTTATGATGACGCCATTGAAGAGCATTGGACTGGACCACTCAGCGCGTTGGGAGAGGGTGAGGGCGGGGGATGGCTGAGATCGCCTCTCAACGCTGACCCACCAATGGCGTCCAATGAACGTCATCAAAATCGCACCGCCCATCACCCACCATGAACACTGCTATCAGAGCCAATTCATAAACCGTAACGCTTTGCTTATACGAGCACATGCAGCAAACAGCTGAGCTGCAAATCGCCGAGTATAAACGCAACCGCTGCGTTTTAACATTGCTAAACATCTTTGCGAGTCATGCTTGACCAGAGAAATGAAGTCAATGTTGTTTTACGGTTAAGAGTAATCTTTGAATAAAATATTAGCTAATAGTTGAAGGCTTACACGGCCATAATATCCATAAGGACCGTGAAACCAATTGCGAGTGGTGCAAGCATTGTCGTTGAGTCAACGGCCGTCAGCAATACTGTCTGCACCAGAAAGAATGTAGTCAATATTTCAGCAATAAGGCCCTGAAAAGTAAGAGTACTAAGAGGAAATATTGTTGGAACAGTGCTTATTTCAAGTATAGAAACCATTATATAGTTAGGCACTTTGAGAAGCGGTACATGCTAACTGGGTAAGGTGTTCTGGTGCGGCCGACAGCTAATCAGAAAGGAGCTACCCACCCATAGCGCATTTTCCAAAGGTTGGCCGTCCGTGCCAACTTCTGCTGCCTTGATCAACTAGGTTATGTATCACGTTGCCAACTGTCGCACAGGATTACCTTCTCCCTCGTATCCTCCTATTATTTGTTAACTAATATACGCCGAAATTTACTATTGCCTTTCACTTCTCACTGGCTGGCTCGAATCCCCACATTACGTAGATTTTCATGTTGAGATATGTCCTCGATCGCTTAATATCTTCTGCGCTTCTATCAGCCGAACATCGGCCAGCGTCTAATGATGTAACAGGGTTGCCGTGCTAGGCGAACCAGTGGTAAGCAGATTGCGTTGGCGTAGTCCGCAAGGCGCAGCGAAACGTGAGATTCTGGGTGCGTATAACACCTCCGAAGACACGTGCGCTGGCGAATTCTCGAACGAGTGAAGTTCCTATGTCTGCGGCAAGCTGTAGACCTGACCTGCTCCCTTGTGCTAATTGGGGACGAGAGAGCAGTCGCGTGGCGGATGTGTGCACAGTAAGGTTCTCTGTTAGTGAGCTATATGTGATGCAATTTCATATCGTCTGTATGACCGTGTACAGCACTACACTAATATAGATAACTGACACGAATAACTCATATAGACGAACTACAAAGGATGTGCACGAAAAAAAACTGTTATGTGTAAAACGTCTAGACATGATAGGAAGGAAATCAAAAGGTTCACAAAAAGGCTATCGGTGGACCACACATGAGAGATAGAACGACTGCATTACTATAGTGTAAAACTGTAAAGCAGATATTCTAAAATGAGATCTAATTAGAAGAAGTGGTTAGCAAACTAGGGTAGGATCCCGACGAGGCGAATTGGCTATTAGAAGAAGATAACCATATGCTTAAATACTAGGTCGAGCATGAGAGAGGCGAGCTGATTCATCGCATGTAGATAAAGGCGTAAGGATCGAGGACGACGAGGAGGATCTGAGGATCCTAGAGGCGAGAAGAACGACGAACTGCGATGAAGGTGCAATAGCGGATTGGGCGGCCAGAGTTGGCACGCAATTTGGAGGCGCAGACATCCTAGGTCCTAAGCCGCCCAAGATCGGCGCGAATTTTACCTGCGTATCTCCTCCTGCTTCTTGTGAGCGTTGCTTCGGTGCACCTTTACTCGAGATCGTGGCGCAATTCACGACAGGGGTCATGCCATCTTCAAGGGTCAGTTCACAACTACAGCACAAAGCCATGACCTCCTCTTTCTTCCAATATATGATTGTGAGAAGTAAACATATTGTAGTGCAAGGTTTTCAGGGGCCATTTTAGCATAGGCTGGTTAATGACGCGAGTCTGAACCTACTTAAGGAGGGTCCTTTCAAGCCAAAAGAAGGTTTCCTATCACCTAGGCACTGCTCAGCGGGGACCCGACCTAATGGAAGGGCTCATGGTGGGTAAATGCCAATGCCTTTTATTCTTATGAGTCACCTGCTATAACATACCTGAAACCATTGCGTATGGGGAGCACAGAGGGTCGCACCTCCTTGTATGGCCACGTATTGGTCACCTGACAGTACACTCTGGAAGGAAGTACATTCTATTCAATTCTTTGAGTATTTGAATATGTTTAAGTCAACCGGTACCCAGTAAAATAGTTGTCGCAAATTGTACTCACCCTGGTCAAGAGAGACCCAATAACACCTCCAACCAATTGCGATATGATGTAGAACACTGCTTCCAATGGTGGAATCTTACCGGCTGCAGCTATTCCCACAGTGACAGCCGGATTTACGTGGCCTCCACTAAATTGGTTACAATCACTCGATTTGGTCTCATCGGGAGAAGTTTCACTCAAAATCACAGGTCTCATCCTAGGTCGAATTGGTACTCTGTGAAAACGGATTGTTCTGAGGTATACCGCGAGAGATCGTACAACGGTTACTGAACACGGACGGTTAGGCGCATATGCGGAGCCGCAGGACCACTGCGCGTTTCTCAACATCAGTGGTTGGTGTGTTGAAGATGGGAACTAAGAAGCGCGCACTTTACGTGGCGGGAAGGCAGACACGCAGATGGGTCAGGACGAGTCACAGTACGATGCACATCGCTCAGCGCGGATCGTATGTATCGTTTATAGTATCGGGTTCCAGTCAAGGATGGACTGTGGAGTGCGTGCACCTAGTGAGCACTGTAACGGAAGGCTACCAATTCAAATTCCCAGGTGACGTGTTTCGCTAGCATCCCCGCAAAATCTGCCATCTGTCCAAGAGAGTCGTTCTGCCCATCCCCTAGGCGGAATATTCGCCCTGCTTCTCAGCACGGTACCGTAGAGAAGTGGGGTTGCATGAGCCTCGCTCTGAGTGGCCGCGTTTGTTATCCCCAGCTCAGCCTCTGTATTTGACAGACCGTTCTCTGGGTTCGTACCGAAGATCTTACGACATACCTAATGTGAGCAAAGCATGACACAAGAATGAAAATGGCGACTCCGTGAGTGATTGCTGCATGTAGTACGCCGTCGAAATTCGTCACAGCTTGACATGACCCTGAAAGAAGACAACAATAATATGCTGTTATGGTACAGTAAAGAGTTTTCGGTGGCGCATTCAGGATGACAAACCATTGTTTGCCGTTCGAGGGTCCTCAGAGTGAGAAAGCGAAAGTGATGACAGGCACAGTGATTGAGCCAATGTTCAAGCACGACTCGGGCTACGCAAGCGGTAAGGTTCAACGTTGCTCCACCGTCTCTACTCCGCAACCATCTCAGCATCGGAATTAACGCCTCTAAGAATGCCTGAGTTTCGCATGTCCCCATACTCTCTCGTTTCTTGAAGGTCTGCTCCCTCTCGCTCTCAACGTTTGCTCCGTCGTCTCCTCAGCGCCTGCCTTGAATCGACCCCCATTTTTTCTCTTTGCTCATACGATCTTCACAGTCAGCTGCAAAGGTAGCTTTAAGCCGTTGCCAAAATTTTTTTGTGTTTCACAAGAATGCTGGGCGGTAAACAAAACTTCCGCCCCAGACGGTAAGCAAAACTTCAGCCCCAGACGGGACTCGAACCCGCACCTCTTGCTTACCGGGCAAGCGCGCTAAAAGATACGCTACCGATGCACCATCCGGAATGGCCCAGGCTGGAAGAATGGGTAATTTCGCGTTCACGCGTTGACTTAGTGATTGGATGTTCAACTGACGATCACAAAATGTATCGTGATCGCGCGCCAAAACACTGGTTTAAAGGTAGTGAGAAGGGAATGAGAGCCCAGTTCTCGTCGTTCATTACTTCCTCAATATTTCCATTATGTTGCTGCTCTCATTCTCATGTGCGGTACTGTGACCGCGATTACTACATCAGATTCTAGCATTTTTTGGCTACCTTGTTGTAATTTCTTCTTGTTGTGATAAAAGTGCCCCTTTGATATCTCGGGTACACTTACCGGTGCCCTACCAAACTTTGAGTTTTTTATTGCTACACCAGATTAGTCCCCCGTCAACCGCCGGGACCTTCTTTTTTGCGCTAACTCCAACGCTACTTTTTATGACACCAAAATCTCGTAGAAAGGAAGCTTATAAACAGAAAAGGTGTTTCATACAGTAAGGAGCATCATAATGCCATGAAATGACGTCAAAACGGGACTCCAGTACTTAGTTGTACTTGGAAGTGTTAGGGATTAGTTTTCTTCTCGGTGCTCATGTCCTTGGAGGGGGGGGGGTCATTCAAGTTAGTGAGCCAATTATTGTGCTTGGGACTAAGCCTTGGGCAGTTACAGGGATCCTGGATGGAAGATGTGAGCAACATGTATTCTTCTTGGTGTTCCTCCCCTGTCCTAATCTTAGTCCTAGTGTCACTCACCATCGGGTGTCCCCCAAGAGGCCCACCGCGCGGCGAAGGAAGAGACGCAGACGCAGCAAAGGATGAGTCGCAGCGCGTGTTGTGCGATATGAGACG
>KZ345197.1:35484-49638 GCA_002352805.1 Teladorsagia circumcincta
ACTTTTTTAAGACCTTGTTGAGATCGGGATTTTTTATGGTCTGGAATTATGACGTATGTCGTCGGCACTGATGTTCACTTCTTTCTAGAGCAGCATTCATTCTACCTATAGTTTCCAGCATGAAGATTCTTTTGCCACCGACAAGCAGTTTCTCACAATTGAGCTTCGGGTTGCCAATTAGAAGGCCAATTCGAATCCGAGAAACGGGAGCCCTTTATTACCTATTGACTTTCACATTGATGCAAGATTCTGATTATTGGTGCCCACATACCACTGAGTTCTCTCGCTTCTTGGCTAGAGTCAGACGATGAAGAGTTACCCTCGGTAAGCGTGCCGCGGCGTGAGCGGCCCTGGCTTCTATGCCGCTGAGGGCATACCCTTCACTCCAAAACGTGCATTGCCCCCTTGTGGGCCGCCTCCCTTTCGACTAGGTACATTTCCCTTTTTCGACCTCCAATCTTATATTGAATCCGCCTTTGAGGTTGCCGGGCCATTCCCAAGTCAGCCATATGCAGGCCCGGTACGAATTGCTCGACCCTGAAGAAATGCAACACCTTGATGACTTGGACGTCGAAGGATACAGGATTTGATCCTTTAAGATGTCACTACACTACTTCCGTCCTCATAAAATACTATATGAATTATCCAAGAGAGCAAAATATCAAAAATGGTATATCGAATTTATCTAGCAGACTACAGCACTACTGCGTATGCTTTGGCATATCAATTGATTTTACGCGGGTTTAATCAATATACTATAACCTCCCCTGTGCACAGATCAAAAAAAACAGAACCGTAACTGAATTCGATATAATTGGCCTTTTTTATCTTCTAGAGCACGACTTCACGATAACATCTTTCACTTTCAGAGTACTCATGGGGGGTAATAATGAAAATTTATCGAAGAGGAATTTTTCGAATTTTTAGAACGTTTCGAAAAACGACTTGAAGTCGCACGCTGTGATGTCATTCAAATGACACCAGCGAAAAAGAAATCCACTAAAAAGTCAAATTTGCATTAACAGCACTATAATTTCACGAATTCCCATACATTCTACGTATAATTTTGATAGCCATTTTCGCGTTGTAAGGCAGCCCTCAGCGCAGTGGATATGGGCCGTTTCGTATAGGTCTCAAGCGTTTGGGGGGGGGGGGGGGGAAAGGAGGGAAAGAGAACTATTGACTAAAAATTTAGCCCGCATTATGATCAGCTCAGGGTAGCAAGAGGACTGCTTCGGCCAACATTTTGGAGTTTGCTGGCGCTTTCGCAAGGCACGAGGGCATTGAAACGGCAAGGCATTTCTGTCAAAACTGCTCCAAACATTCCTTTTGTTATGAACACGACTGAGCCTTCGGTAGGGGGATGGGGGAGGATTCCGAAAAGTATGACTGATTGACATTTTCCTCAGAAATCTTGCGCCCTCACAGGCGCAGTCCTAAGTGGTGCTCCCATCTTCCATGATAACGCCTTCAATAGACTGTAAAGTTATGAAACTTCGATTGGGGGTTTCTCACTGAAAAGATGGCCGGCCATACGCAGATCTCAAAATTTTCGAGTGAAATTCTAACCGGAAAGCAAGTCTAGAGTACAAAAAACTACCGCACTTATCAGCATATTTCCTGTTGAAACAATTCTAGAGCATTTCACTCAAGCGCCATGTCTGATCCTAGGAACGGAAACATTAAGATTCTATGTAGATTACTACGCTACTTAATGTTCAGGTAATCAAATGATTACAAACCTCAAAAGTGCGATAGTGCCGCAGTTTTGCTGGAGAAACCATCTAGTAAAATCGTCCTTGCAATGGCAGTGAGAGAATTCGATTGGATGCACCCTCTTATCTCATTCAGAATGGATGCCATTTTCAGAGTCACCTGCCCAATGCTGCCAGTGGTTCAGAAATATTTTGCCTTTTTTTCAGGCAATTGCAAACCCAAGAAAATTGATGTAGGGAGGATTCTTCCTCAATGATTCTTCACGAAAATTGCTTCAAAAGCTGTTAGATATGAAATTTAACATGTAGTAATATAATTTCTATAAGGTCGACACTATTGGAATTCGCAGTTGTTGTGGGCGTGGCTAAAACCCAGTTCGGGAAGCACGTATTTGAACCAGCACACAAAGAAGAGTAGCACAAGAGGTCCCAATCGACAAGTAATTTGTTTCGATTAACTACCGATTGGCTACAACTGACGCTTCAGGGAGGTGCAAACTAGATTTGATTTTTGTGTGCACGAATTTTCCGTACAGTGCCCGGCAATCGGTACTGAAGCACGTCCCCGTCATCTGTAGTTGCAATATGTAGCATGCTCCGCCCACCACGGAAATTCTCCATAACCCCTGTTTTTGCACAAGTACGACTCCAGCTGCAAATCCGAGTACACCCCATTAAGCATGAGGCCGAGGAGTAAATGTGGAGCTCTTCCGTCCAAGGCATATGTCATTCTGATCACGCTTGTGAAAAATTATTATGGCGCTGTTGCACTTGGGGGGGGGGGGGGGTGGGTTGGGATGGGAAGATCACTGCTCTGCGGGCTGAGCAGAGGAGGAGAGGATGAACTTCTGGGAAAATGAGAATTGCTTACGCATCCTACCTCTTGAACTTTGTCCTAGGAAGGGGAGGGGGAGAGAGGGTGACTTCTGGTGTGTTAAGCTCTCTGCATGCTGACACCCCGCCTAAGTACACCGGCCCTACCATTTGTATTTATTAAATTTTTCCACCCAAACGATATGTAAGGGCCATGGATGCGATGACGCCGCCGCTACCGTACCATAGCGGTTTCAGTCAGATGTCAAACTTGGTGACCGATCGCTAGTGGATAGCGGGACTCGCTGGCGATTCGTGGGGCGCGAGCGGTGCGCTAGCGACTCCAGCGATGCGACGCGAATGATCGCTGGTGTATCATTGAGCCGCTAGCCCATCTTCAAAATTTTGGCGCGTCGTTAGAATCGCTGGGTCATCGCCCGTACCCTTTAAATGGCTGAGAAATCGCCTGACTTGCGAGCACTTGATCGCAAAGTCTAATACCTGCTTTACGGAAAATCCCTATCCTATCTTCCCGGGTGCTTGTCGCGCGGCGAGAGTACAGAGACGCAGACGGGTTGGCGACTGCGACTCGTCCACTAACCGTCTGCGTCTCTGCTTTTCCGCCGCGTGACGGGTCAACTGCCGGATACCCTTCTGCGTCTCTGCTTTTCCGCCGTGTGACGGGCCACCTGTCGGGTACCCTATTCCCCTCTTGTCCCATCATAGCCTTTATACTGTTGTGACCAAGTGTAGTCCTATCCCATGTATTCATGGATGGTGAAGAGCGGAGACTCGGAGACTGCTTTATTGGGTAGGCGCACCTCAGCAAAATTGGCTCCTAAGGCCCTTGTTTGGCAGCTTTGACCCCTAAAAGGTTGAATTGACGCAGTGGCATCCGGCCTCAGGGAGCATATTGCCTATTGGGTTGGAAGCAACTACGGGTCCCTTATATGTGTACCACAACTAAAGGGAAGAAGTTGGTGCTGAGATGAAAAACTATAGAGGAAGTGGGTTCATTTGAGAGCCAAATTCTTGAACAAATCTTATCCAACTTGAAAAGCGACTGCCGTAGTATTGACAAGTTCTGAGGGTCCAACAAAAGTACATATGGTTTCTTAAGATCAGAAATGTGCTCCCGAATTTCCTTCGAAACAGAAGGAAAGACGTTTGCAGAAGAAGGAGTAGTTATTGCGCTATCGCAAGGTACGGGGGCGCTGTGTTGGCATCTGAGACCGCGTCACGTGAATTGGGACCAAGCCTCAAGTTGGGTGGAGAGAGCGCACGATGCGTAACCTGTTTTTATTTTCCTCACATTCCTGCCCCTTCTAGGCCTAACCCTAGGGATTGCCCCCGTATCTGGCGATGGGGCCGAGAAAAGTGGTCATGAATGAAGCCTACAAGCCGAAGAAAAGAAAAGGCTCTGCGGGAAGGGGAGTGGACTACAAGGGGAGCAACGAGCCTCGCGACCAAAAGCTTTCTTAAGAAGAAAATAGGAGCTTGAATCATGCTATTATAGTAAATGAATGACGTCATCGGAGTTTACTACGAGAAAAAGAGCGATTAGCCTTTTTACGTGAGATTTCACTTAATGGTATGTCGAAGAAATAGCGGGCCATTCAAGTGAGAGTCGGTCGATGTGAAATTGTTATATTCCGGGGTCCTATGCGCCAATTTTCATGGCTGGTTGGGTGGGCTAACGCCGAGGCGACGGCTCAGATCGAGAAATTCACGTCTGAATGAATATTGTTGTCGAGTCAGACGAAGACTAAGTGGTCTCTCCTTCCTCTTTGGTGGTAAAGTGGGCTTATTAGTTTCGCTGGAGGCTAACGGGTCCAAGCCGGGGGGAACGGGGTGTTGGGCAGTATGCCAGGGTCAGCGTACTGATGTAGGGCTCAAAAAAGGTCACCCGCTTATGAAGCACGCGACGAGTGACGTATTCAACTGGAGAGCAGGGACAACCGTCCATTCGTACTATTCAAACGAGGAGTCGCATATGCGGTTTTGGGAGGGAGGGGTCGCAATGGGATTAAGCAAGGTTAATCACCTCTGGGTAAAGTGTGAATGGGGGAGGTATATGTGGAAGTTGAAGGGATGGTAGAACGGGAGGTGGATCGTTTCCCACGATAAGCCTGAAGTACGTGAAGGTTCACCAATTTACCTCTCCCTCGAACCCGCTCAACGGCCGTTCCGAAAAAGCATGTGGGTTGGGATGTGTCGAAGTCTCAGAACTAAATACAACAGGAAAGGAGGGTGGCGATCGGGGTAAGAGGAAGAGAACTCCCATTGGGGATTTTACTCCTTTCTAAAACTGAAGGTGGTGATGGTGGTCGCATCGAGACGCCGCTAAAGAGGGGGGGGGGGCGAAGGGGAGGATCGCAGAATTTCTGGAAAGTGCGAACGCGACAGTTGACCTTACTGGAGAGTCGGGATAATCAATAACACCTGTTTATTCTATATCATGGATTCATTTCCTCTCGCAAACAACTCTCTAGGTACCTGCCCTTGATTCGAAGTCATCTCTGAAACCTTTTCCGTAGAGGGGGGAGGAATTATCGGGAAAGATGTAAGCAATTTGTTTTTTCCCTGGTGTTTCTCCCCTCTCCTACCATTGACCCTCATGGATGTCCCTCCTAATGACATGAGGGCCGTGAAGGACGTATCGACATGTTTGCTTCGCCCGTTGAGCGATTGTCTAGTCGCCTACTCAAATAATTGCTTGGTCGACATCTGTCCCTTTGGGAGCGTTCAGAGTTGTCGATCGTACGTGCGACAACGCGATCTGGCTATTAGTCGATAAGGAAAAATATAAGAATCGATTAGGCGATTACGCGATTACACGATTACGCGATCATTCAGTAGGCGGAGCAACGAATCGAAACGTATTATTCTCTTACCGCCTACTCTCCTACTCGCCTAGTCGCCTACTTGCCTAATTGCAGGTACGTTCGCCAACTATGAACGCTCCATAAGCGAGTGGTCGATTAGAAGGATACGTATCGACTTGTTTGCTCCGCCCATTGAGCGATCGCCTGATCACCTAATCGCCAAATCGCCAAATCGCCTAGTCTCTTACCACTTGATCGATACCTATCCCTTTCCTCATAGGCTAATCGCCTAATCGCTTATCGTATGTACGATTACCAACTCTGACGCTGCCTAGTAGTCCTGGAATGACTAGAAGAGGGTACTGTTTTAAGGGGCTAACCGCATCCCCTCCAAGTACACCAGCGTGAAACCTGTAGCCTGTAACTGTTAGCCTGTTTTTAGACTTCCGAAGTAGGCGGAGTGCAATCATCCGTGTAGCTGAGGGGACCTAGCTGATTATGAGGGGGCATAGGGTATAATATTCTCTTTCGCATGCAGTAGCCCCTATATTTACAGCAGAAAAAAAGCTCTTCAGTGGGTATGAGAACGGTAAATAGTGCACTCGAACTACTGTAGGCGGGATAAACGACAGTATCAAATGCCCCTCTTATTCAGGCAGTCCCCAGCTGAGGACAACGGGTTTTCAGGAACCCTGTTAGCCACTTTTCCAAGTTCACTGTTGGAAAGTTAGCCAAATACCTTCAAGGTTTTACCTTCATCTCTTTTGCTTCCCCGACATCGTTTGATCTCGGTGGGTCGTTTGCTCCAGACTTCCCGTTGTCTCCCATTGTGCTCGGAAGCCGAGGCCGGTGACAAGAAAACCACTGACGATGAAATGAATTTCTCAGATAATGTTCTCGCTTATATAGCGCTTACAAGCGTGATAAGCGGGGTAGTAGCAGAATTAGTTGTAGATCAATATCGGAGTTGATAAAGAAATCCATTTAGCATGGAAAGGCTTATGAAGCGTTTAGAGTTCGCGATCGTACGTGCGATTAGGCGATTGGGCGACTAGGCTATTGGGCGATAAGGTGAGGAGGCGCGAAGGCAAGCTGGCGATTTGGCGAGTAGGCAGGTAGCCGATGAGAGAAGGATACATATTGATAAGCTGCTCCGCCGACTGAGCGATCGCCTACTCACCTACTCGTCTACATTGCTCTATGGGCAAAGCAAGTCAATCCATACGTATGTAGCCTTCTCGCCTAACCGACTTCTCGACTACTCGCCTAATCGCCTAACCGCGTAATTGCCTGATCGCCGAATCATCCAATCGAACGTGTACCTTTCTTTTCAAATCGCCGTCTAATCGCCTATCGCGCGTAAGATCGTCAACTATAAGCGCTTCGTTAGCTCTAGCGGCGACTGGAGGTGGTGGTCCATCTTGCTTGAAACAAACGGAAATTTTAGCTGCCAAGTTCGCGACCCAAAGCGCGGTAGCGAAAAGCCGATAAAAGCCAATGTAATGGGCGCTCCCGGATACCCTGGACAACAGCTCACCCTCTACCTATTCCGGCGCTAATGTCCTTAGGTGGGGGGGGGGAGACATTGAAATGAATGAGGGAGAGGAGGGGATTCTGGGGACTCTGGGGAAAGACATCAGCAACTTTTGTTAACAACCAGAAAAGCTACAGTAGGAAATTTTCTGGAGCTTGGACTCGCGTCTTAGCGGCTATAAGCGACTGCACGAGGTTTCTGCGCCAGTACTGCTTTCCAAATTTCTTTTCTATTCAGGGGATTTCCAAAGCTTCCCCAAGAGTTTTCTTTGTCTGTAGTTGCTTGAGTCAACACTCCAGAACGAACTGTGGGCTCACAGCGGTCGATAATGAGATCGTGGATGATGCAGTTGACCAAAAAAAAACAAAGAATCTCGTCGATGGAGCCACTATCAAGTATCTCCTTGAAATTGGGAAAGGGGCGGACCGGACGAGTTGTGCGGACTTGCTTGCTCCAGTAACCCGCGCAAATTTGAATCAGCCGCAACGCCTTAAATCACGCTGCGTATCGCGGGGTGCGCGCGAGGTATCTCGTCCAAATGCTAAGGTTAGCCAAATGCTGGCTTTGTAAGACCCTGGCGCCATCGTCGCGCACTTTCGTGCTACAACAAAAGCACATCTGTGATACTCGTGGGCTACTTCACCCCACCCACTAAATAGATTCTTTTACACGGCTTCGGCTGGGGAAGTTGCTTTAAGTCAGCTCACTTTCGTTCGAAAAAAATCGTACTGGACTGCAAATTGCAATCTGAACTGGTCCGCACCAAAAACTCTTGGAAATCTCCTAATTGTAGCTTCAAATGGCGACCTGTCGTATTTCCTCCACGCATTTGTCCAAACTTTTAAGCCAGTAACAGAGCCAGATCCTACTTGTTTTTTGAATACTTTTCCCGTTGAAACTTCTTTACAGGAGTACTACTACTAGTACTACAACTGAAGAATACAAATTTTATTCCTAGGGAGAGCCCAGTCGAAGGAAATGACTATCTAATTCTTCCTGAATAAGGCGCCTTGCGATATTGAAAACTCAGAATAATTTCTAAAAATCGTTCATTCACAATGACTCATCAGTGCGTACTCATACGAAATTCGTATTGAATGCGCATAAATTATGTGCATAAATGAATTCAAACTTTTCCATAAGCAAAGTCCGGGATTTCTGAACGAAATTGAGTTTTTTTTTTACCTGGGAAAATTTAGTAGTAAGCAAGTGAGACAATACACGTGGACATGTACATAAATGTAAGATGATTTGATAAGGCCGTAGCGCTATGGCTCTAGGATGCAGCGCTGGCCCCGCCCAATGGCGCTGACCCCGCCCATAATCGATACCACCTCGTACAACCGCTACTAAGTGGGGAACTTCATTTTAGCCCTTGTCGGCGACGATTTATTCTCGCTGTTTTCATGACGTTACATTTTACATCTCCGTTGTCAGTTGGAAGCGTGATAACACTGAGTTTGATCCCGGATCTTGCCTTCAAGAGCAGCTGAAAAGCAAAAACTGCTCAGTGATTCAAAAAAGGAAAACTCACATCGTCAGAAGAATAACTTCTCACTTCAGTGAATGCTTCACGTGCTTTTGTAGTGTCGTGACCCACAGCCACAACAGTTGACATCGATGTGGCTGGAAAACTTATCTTCACCTGGAAACACCTCCAAAGATGTTATTGAAAAAACAGTATGTCGTAAACAGACCCGAAAAAAGAATGGAAAGTTATTGAGCGACAACGGTTTCAACATATAACGCTGTGCTGAAGATTCGATGAAAAAAGGGGTTTACACAGTTGTGTGGCCATGTGCCGCGAGCGGTTGCGAAAAACCTATGCAAAAAAGCTCCATTTAGATCAGCCAATATGGTGATTGGGCCATACTTCACTATAATCCTCATTTTGTAGCGATATCTCTGAGTTTATAAAGTTCAGACTCTTCATGGAAATTGTACGTGCTCCTCGTGAACTACTTGCGTAGCCTGGCATTAGTCACGCGGACTGATGCAGTGCCAAGCAGCGCTTCCTACCACGGTTTGTGACCGAGGACCAAATCGCTTCAGCTCACTCAAGCCCTCCATTGCGGGGTCAATAAAGTGGTACAAGACCACGGTTAACCATCCCTCGTGCAGAGACCAACGAAGGGAGTCGTATTTAGCCAAGGGAAGGGGGTCGTAAATTCGTGCAAAATGTTGGTAGTTACCCTTATTAGAGCAACAGTCTCAAAACGAATTTGAGGGATAATCGGTCGGTAACGAAGCTGTAGGCAAAGAGTTATCTGGTAATGAAGGAAAAAACAAGAAAACCACCGGCTAAGCCTTTTAACAGGCTTCACTGGTGGACGAGTTGTCTGAACTACTTGCTTAGCCGGATTCCAACCGCATTTGTCCTAGTACAATTAGAGACATAGGCATCATATAAAAATAGAAATACAGCAATCAAATGAAATAAGCAAGTAAAACCCATGAAAAAGATGCGGCAATGATTGGCAAATGGGCGTTCCCTAAGATATTTGCGAGCGCCTCCTTCAATGGCGCCTTCCCGGCTTCTTTGCGGCATCCTAAGGTGAGTTTTTTGATTATTGACACTTCCCATGGTCTTGATTAGGGCTAGCGCATCATTTCCACCCTGTAGCATAGAATTCTCAGAATCCTGATGAGACTGTTGCTTTAAGTCAGAAATTTCATGTCGCCTCGTTTTCTGAGCGAATGAAGCGCGTTGCATATCACTGCGCGCGACATCACCTTCCATTGCCCACCTCTTTCCGCGCCGCTGACGGCCCATGTATAGACGATGCCAAAAAACACGCAAAAGACAAAATCAGCTAGTACTGGAGGTGGTACCTTCTACAAGGAGACCGTAAAAATTTCGAACTCGGCATAACGGACGGTTGACGCTGTACCTGCACCGCGAGCGAGATGGAAGTGCTGGCAACAGCTCAGTCTCTCAATTCGTTGTATGGGCTGAATCTTATGTCCCAAGTTTTAGATAAGTTGATGTACTAGAAAGGATTCTATGGAGTGGCTAGATAAACGCTTAACTAAAGACTGTTAAGGAAAGAAATGTGGCGAGAGATGAAGGAGAAGTTTTCATCTACAGTATCACTCGCGCATCTCCTCACTATCAGCCTCCCACGACAAAATTTATGGTTTCATTTCATTTGTTCACTTTTCCGCAAGTTTACCCTGAATTTCAATTTTCTGCGCTCTCCATTGTCTCAGCTATCGATCTTCCCACCCCATTGCTCCATTGAGTAATGATGAATATTTTCTGAAAAAAAGGGTGAAGCGGTCGTGTTGACCATGCGCCATGCACTAGACTTCTGGTAGAATCATGGAAATGTTTAAATACGTGCACGATCTATACAAAGAACTATGAATGCCCGATAGTTTTACTCAGCGATGTCCGACGTTTCCAATGCGGCTGATAAGTTTGTTCCCGATTGATTGTTCCCGCACATATGGGGTCAGTTCAGCCTACACAAAGCTTGAACCCCGACCCAAGAAGGCGCTAGGCGGCGCCGCAATCCACTGCGCTACCGACGCCTATCAAATGGTGCTATACGGCTCACGTGCCGATAGTGAACGAATCGCGATTGACATATCGAACTCCCAAACAAGAGAGGGAAACAGAGTTAGCTTAATATGTGCGAGTGACAAGAATCGATAGATGATTTTCGGAATACGCCATGCCTTCGCTCAAAGCTCAGGAGAAATGAAATGGCGAAACGCTGAACGGATCTGAGAGTTGTTCAATGGACTGCAAATGAGAGTTGAGAAGAAAGTCGCTTTTCCCTCTCTAAGCGAGTTTAGTTCCTATTAATCAACCCCGGGTGGAAGTGAAAGACCTGCTTGGTCGAAATACGAGCTGAAAAGTTGACCGCTTCATCATCACAACACAACAACAGCGTCATTTGCCATCGTGCCAGAACAGGACAAAATGACGGCTAGGTCTATGAGAGGGTCAGGTTTCAACGGAGAGGGAGTTCGGGTTCGCGAGGGGAAGGGCCATAGGTGGGGTTGCCCAAGATAAAAGGGGGCGAAGGGTCACTATCGCGGAATTAGATGGGGCCATGGTTGAGGACAAAGTGGTTGTGTTTGAGGGGTTTTTGAGGTGGAAAGCACACTAAAGAGGCGCGAAATGGGCAAAGTTAGAGAAACTGTTATTTAAACTTCCCAACCCCCCCTCCCTCCCTACGGCGACATTTTGGAGAAAAAAGAGGGCCAAGTTCGAGCGCGATTTGATTGACTTGGTACGCTGAGTCATACAAAAAAGGAACCAATTACTATATTCAATAAATATGCAGATTAGAAATGTTGAAAGTAATCGATTCGCATAGAATTCATGGACTCATATATTATTTGTGAAAGGTACAATTGAAGGGAAGTAGGTAAAATTGTAAAAAACTTTTGGCGGTGACCAATCTCTTTTTTTGGATGCGCCATGCAGTTAACTGTCTCAGAACTTAGGCCATAATGGTGAGGGTCGTGGTCGAGGGTCACGAGGGGAGGGTTGCTAAATCTCTGTGATGATGACAACGGTCGACTTATACTATCTGGAAGATTCTCCAAAAACAGCACCGCACTTTTGTGGGCAGCCTTTTTGAAGGTTTTAATCCATTTGCTGTGAAGAAAAAACTCAAATCGGACTTACCCTCAGTCTTCAGGCCAAGGTTTCCATGGGAGGCACTGTAGAAGGTAGTGGGCGCCCAAATGTCAGAGCTATTCCTATTCAGCAATGGCAAATAATGCACCATTCAGAAAAAAATTCTCGGCAAAGTGCACGCCTACAGCCGCTGGAGGGACTGTGTTGAAAGGACGATGCACAGTTACCCCAAGTATGTACCCCGAAAGCTAGGTCGGGCTTCATTCAGCACCTTCAGATGACAGTTTTGCCCGTATAACTTGGCGGTCTCAGGAGACATGCAGATTATCGATCGTACTGATTTTGGGAGAGTGGATTTGAGCTGATCAGCTGTTTTCAGGGTCAGTTTTCTCCCCATTGTATTCTAAAAATCGATACATTAGCAAAGAGTAACCCTGTCGGCAGCTGATCAATCCGCCTACATATCCAGCCCCATAAACCGATTTCTCCAACCATGAGCCCATTTAGAGTATCAAGAAGGTACCCGTGAGAGGTTTCTCAATAGGGAGGGGTCTGACGTGACGTGGGTTTCCCAAGAGGGTATTGGACTCACTGCCAAGGACTCCTGAGGTCTATAGGAGTTCCTGAGGTCCATAGTAGTGATATCTTCCGTGAGTTTGAATCGACGACTAACATTCCCTCACATTCCCTTTAGTCCTTACCTAGGTATCACGGCTGCAAAAAACGCCTCGGGGAACAGTTGGCAAGCTGGAAGCTTGACCAGGAGGAAAGGTATTTGCTTTAGTGGTATGGCAGGGCTATCTCTGTAACATCGCATTGTTTAGTGATCTTGGAGCTCTGCCCTGTTGAATGCCAGAGCCATAAACTTAGATCTACGGTAGTGCTATCGCAACAATAGGACGCTTGGGGCTCGGGATGGAACTTCAAAGGCATTCTGGAATTGTGGATGAATCGGGCTGCAGTTAATCAAATCGGCAATCAAGTCAAACTCACAGAGGAGCACCTGATTGTAGTACGTTCTCTTCAAAAAAAGCAAGATCTCGACTGAGCAAGCTGGGCTATATGAGCACCTTTGTTGGCGCCATCCACCCCATTGCAACGCTACGAGTATTCTGGCAGCCTCTCACACTTCTCGTGGATAATATCCTATACTCCAATGGAAGGATAAAAAGTGCTGCGTTGGTTGTTCTCCCAACCTCTCTTCCCTCCTAGACGGCTGCATTAGTCAGGCACGCGTGCAAAGATAGCTGCATTTCCGAATGTAAGTCAAGTGCGTGGCGCATCCTGGATGTGTCGAGCATTGAGCAACTTTAGCCTTTCTATTTTTTGTCATTTACATGGTTTTATAATTTCGTTATAGACAATCATGAGGGCAAAATTGTGTAATGGCAAGTAGTGTTGCGCGTATGGAAGTGGGAATCAGGATCGAATTCCGCTGAGCCCATCCAACTTTCCACCTTTTAGAAATTTTCTAATGAGCCAGATTTAGCCAAAAATTTAGCGCTAACTCCTGCAGTGGTTAGCCCCGCAAGTAACTATGTAGGGCATATCGCATTAAAATATTACGTCGTTTTTGAATAAGGTGGCAACGGCGCACTCCAAAACAGGGTCAACCGTTCGTTCGAACTGTTCGAGCGAGGGGGTCGCATTTGGGTCACGGGCCGAGGAAAGGGGTCGCAATCTCGAGGACTGGGTTGAGACAAGTCACAATTTCAGGCATTTCAGGTTAGAACAGGACAAGGATTACAACAGCTGCGAGCTGCAGGTCATGGCAAGATGAAATAGACTCCCAAATGCCAACCACAGGCGCGTGCATGGCGTATCCGACGGCAAGAACTGTTTGTGCAGAACGCCTTAGATTCGATTGAATATGCAAAGATAGACAGTTTTAGGCGAACTACGGTGTTTTCCTCAAGGAATAAAGAACAGCTGAGTGCATCCCTATGAAAGGTTTGACTTCTTGGGGCTGAAATTGAAGTTCTTCGGGGTCCTAATTCTTTGGGGAAGATTCTTCCAGGCGACGGTAAAACATGTAAAAAAGCAGAAATCTCGTAGTCCTCAAAAATGTCTTCGCCCCTCCCCAACAAGTTCTTCGGAGGAAGTTATTATTGCTGAAAGCTCAAAAACTCGCATGTGCTGCTCAAAAATCTATGGGAACAAAATGTTCGAACGTGTGATTTTCTCGAAAAATGAGCTTTGTAAAATGGTTCAGGGCTTGTCAGAAAGAGCAAATCCTGTACTTTCACCCCATGATAAAAGTGCATCATAGAATTCAAAATGAAGTGAGTTATGGTCGCTGAAAGCTAAAATCTCGCGATTTCAGGAAAAGTGTTCGAACGAGACGATTTCTTGAAAAAGGGAACAAGCACTAAACTTTCATACTGATTTTTGAGAGAAATATCTGAACTTTCTAAAACTTCTTGCAGATTCCCAAGATGTCGCATGCGAAAGATTTTATGGGCCTTCAAAATTGGAGGTGCGCCTTCTCAGAAATTCGGGTTTTTCGCCTCTAATAGAAGTACTTTCGGACGAGTTAGGTAATCCCTGTAATTTTCTGAAAGCGCACCCCAGCCACAGTTCAAATCTACCTTAGTAGGTCAAATAAATACGTCGCAGGCAAGTTATTCTCCTCTAAAGTTTTTTCTTCGCCGCGTCCCAATTTCCCAGCCTGGG
>KZ345197.1:50041-68683 GCA_002352805.1 Teladorsagia circumcincta
GAAAATTGAATTTTGAAGTTTGAATTGAAATTTGAAAAAAATTGAATTGAAAATTGAAAATTGAATTTTGAAGTTTGAATTGAAATTTGAAATTTGAAATTTGAATTGAAAATTGAAAATTGAAATTTGAGTTGAAAACTGAAATTTGAAGTTTGAAAGGTTTTAAATTGTAAATGAAGGTTGAATTTGAAAAAAATTCAACATGAAGATGAAAAAATTCATTATGTTGAAATCCAGTGAAGATCATTTTTTGTGAAATAAATATTTCACGCCACACTTAGTAAACACACTTAGCAGTTGGTGTCGGCTCACAGGGGGTCGCAAATGGACCCCCTCGAGGTCGCAAATGGACCCTCTCGAGAGAAGGGGGTCGCAAAAATCCCGAAAATGTTCGAACGTGACGGTTGACCCTGCTCCAAAAAAGAACAGACGCCACATTGTTTTCCAGATTTTCCTTCAGAAGTTATCGAAAAATCGCGCTCTCTGCATCCTGAACGCCAGCAAGGTTGGAGTTGTTCTCTCTTTGCCTGTGTTTACCTTTATAACATTAAAAAAAGGTTTTTGAAAAGCAGCCCTTCTTGAAGAGCCATAGAAAACCTGTAGAATGATGACAAATCGGAACATTCTTCAAGTACCAAAGTCACAAACAGTCATTCTGACTTTTCATCTACTCCCTGAATAGAATTGTCCACAGGACTCATTCCTCGAATTCCCAATTCGGGCGACTGGTCAGTTCAGGAGTCATTTCCCCCGTAGCAGAGAACTGATAGTTTCAGGGGAAAGCGTAGATCTTCTTGCAAAAACGAATAACAAATCAATCAGCGAAACGCAGCAACGATTGGCTGATTGAAATGGCCGAAACAGTGGAGGAATGCCCTCCAAAAACATGATGAATCGCTTAAGAGGAGAGGAGGGGAGCCACATGTGGGCGTCGGGCGGATCAAACATCTCAGCCGTGAACCCGCCGACGGCCTTCCCATCGGCTACAATATGCAGTGAAAATTCATAGAAACGTCAGTCACGACGGAGCTTTCGCAGCAAAAAAAAGCGGAAAATTTGATAGACTAGACACAACAAGGCAACAAAAATAATCGATTAACTATATTTTATAAATATCCAGATTAGAAATATTGAAGGTAATCGATGCGCTTAGGATAATGGACTCACTAATTATCTGGGAGTGGTACGATTGAAGGGAGAAGGGAATAATGGAAGCTGTTTGGCAGCGACCAATCTATTTTTGGTACGCGCCATGCACTCGAACTCTATTCTGGAAGTGGAGGCTTTTGAATGTGATCCACCCAGTGAACTGCGTAGCGACCCGATGTGCAGGTCGCGGTTGCCTCCCATCAAATGGTTTCATTCTCCTTAACTGCTTCTGCACTCCAAAAAGAGCTCGTGCAGGTCCCGGGTGGAAAAAAAGGCTTGGTTGACTCAAGCAAGATTTGAGCCAAAAGATGTCTTCAACCGTACGCGCAACAAATGGCGCTAGTTCCCAGTGCGCTACCTCTCAGCGATTTTGAAAGCGTATCAGCTTCAACTGTGGTTTATAGAGACCAGTTAATGAACTAAATGGAACTTCTATCAGTCTAGACCAAAGCGATTTCAAGAAGCTGATTCTGCATTGTTCGTCTGCACATGGTGGATCCAGTAGATAATCAACTAAGGGTTTGAATAAAGAGAAATTTGTAGTAGTTGAAAGGTAGTGGGTAAGTGGGTTAATGACACAGTCGCTCCAAGGGGAGTCACAGCAATTAGAACAGGCGAGGGATGGGCCATCAAAAGTCACCTGGAAAGCCTCATCCGTCACTGCCGACCTACGGCGAAAAAAAGAGGATTCAAGCGGGACTTCCTCGAGTCAGAAGAGGAATTGGGAAGGAGTGGTCCCATATATACTACAGTCGCTCAATTTTTGGACACCTTAACACACTGACAACAGCGCGAGGGATATATATCCCGCGCTTTGCGGGCCACGGCGGACCGTGCGGGGGATATCTATCCCGCACCGATTCCATCACTATTTTTCGCAGATGTACGACTTCTTCCGAAGTTTTTTATTTCTATCTTATGGATCGAATGTTGATATATGTAACTACAAACGTTGTGGTCCGTGGAATAGTTAAATATGCTTCAATTTAACAAAAGTTTTCAAAAGCCGTAATCTTTTCAATTCAGCTCAAACTCATAATAACTCTTAAGGAGGAAGTAAAACTGTGAATGGTATTGAAATGTTTCGCCTAAAGTTTGAGGACGACAAATTTGCCAAGTTGCAAGAAGTTCCAGCTTTATTGTGGAAGAACGTATACGAACACTTTTCAACAACGCCTCCAATTTGACCCATTTCATAACCCTGAATGGGCGTTTCCTCAATCAGAACTTCTGCTGATAGAGCTACTTTGTTTGTACTTTTATCATGTAAGCTATCTTACTTAGTAACCACTCTCTGAAGTTGTTTATTCGTTCGACTTTCCAAAAACGGGCCTTGTCGGACCGTGCGGAGGTATGTATACCGCGACAAATACGGTCGCAAAATCGCGTCGGTCCCACACGGCCAAAAACACCAAAACTGGCATTGTCGTCAATGTGTTAATGAGATCTACAACGTGGTAGAAAGTTCCGCAGACCCTGTAGTATCAGCGTAGGAAAACAACTGTGGGAATGTTGGATTTGATGCCCGACTGCACTCGACCGTTTTCGCGTAACAATTTGCGCCTTTTCCAGCAATTTGTATGGATTTCTTTTTTTTCTCCTGCTTGTTTTCCTTATTGCCTCCCACAATATTTTTTAGGTGTGCCACAAGACATTTGCAAAAGTTTTGCACGGAGTGGGATTTGAACCCACGCACCCATACGAGTACCAGAACGCCCAATCCGCTTTCTCGCGGCAAGTGAATGCTTGAGTCTGGCGCCTTAGACCACTCGGCCATCCGTGCACAGGGTGCCATGTGGGAGAATACTAATATATTACGGGAAAACGTTCCCAGAAACCTAATTGGAAGAAAAGGTGATATGAAATCGTTAATAGATAGAAGTATGGAGTGGAAGGTGAGTGGAGGGAATAAGAAGGGAAGGGCGAATATTCCGGGTGTGGCCGACCAGCGATCTGGGCCACTCACCCAACCGCACTCAGGGTGTGGCTTAAGGCGTTCACTTCAAGCCAACCTACCTTATTTCAGCGTTTCATTCTCTGCTGTTCCTACGCTGTCAGCACCTATTCCACTTGCATGGAGGAATTAGCTGCAGTGCCAGATCAGATTCTTGTTCCTGGATGAGTGACGGCTATCCTTTTTTGATGATTATGAGTCGGAACAATTCCCTATGTAGCTCATTAACGCGCCAGATCTGATCTACCCCAAGCTATCGTGTAATGAAATCCACATAATAAGGTAGCGACAGGCAAGAGTTGCGGTCTTTTTGAGTAGCAACCAAAGGCAATTCCTTTAAGGATGCGCCATGCACTCGTTCCTCGCTCGGAGTCGTGGGAGTCGTGGGCTTACATGACCGCGTCGGTAATAAAAATGGCTTGTTTTGAATATTAATTTGCCATACGAGTCAGTATGTTGGTCCTGACGAAAACATCTGCGATCAACAAACGACGAAAAAGGATGTGAGGCCAGATTGGTCTTCAAGTAATTCAAGCCCATGTGAATGTGATGCAGCGCCTCTCGTCACTGAGCCAACCCTACTACGTTACCCACAAAAACAACGAAGTTGTTAAAATTGCAAGCAACATGATTGAAATTTAAGAAAATTCAGGGCCTATCGCAAAATTCCGGAGGAACCTCTAGGGGCAGCACCTTTATGTGAAATGAAAATTGCTCACGCCCCTGGAGGCCAGGGTCAACCGTTCTTTCGCACTAGGGAGTTGGCCGCATTTTTGGTTTCGGGGAGGGGGTCGGATTTCAGGATTGAGCAAGGTTATCATAATGGGGATGGGGTTGATGGCGGTCGTTTAGTGGGTTGCGTTTGGACGGATTTTTTGGCGAATTCAGTGGAAGTTTCCGAAAGTAGTGAGAATTAGGCAAAGTTTGTAGATATGCCGCTTCATGGTACCAGTTTACCACCTGACCCCTCCCCCACCCGTTGACCGCCTGGTCTCAGAGATAAGTAACCAAATACTACAAAAAGCATTCTGGCGAGGGTGGTGGTCGGAGATGGAGAAAGGGAAGCCTTCTAAGGGTGGTGGTGGTGGTGGAGGGTTGCATCGACACCCCCTTGGGAGGGACGTAGCTAAATTTTTGAAAAGGTACGAACGTGACGGCTGACACTACTGGAGACTCGCCTCTGCCTGAGTCATGGCCCGTTTTTTTAAACCAAGAAGGAGATGTTTTGCACAGATTTTTCATACACGCCACCATATTGCCCCCCTCCCTAGCGATCGCATCAAATTAGTATACGAGTTTTTATTATATCAGAAATAATTTAGCTCGGGCGCGGCCTTTCATGGCCATGCACCGTAATCATTCGTGGCAATATGACTTCTTCTCAAAGTTTTTAAAGTGCGGAGGCTTTGGGAGAGGGAAGAGGGTGACGTTATACTCCCTATCGCTTTCGATAAAGACTTTTTTGGAATACACCTGAATATTTCGCGTTGTTAGAGGAGAAAACCCTTCCCAGTCGATCAACTCATAAGCCGAAGGGCGATTGAGCACGTTGACCGACAAATAGAGGGAAATGTTTGCTTGTCCTACTTTTTCAAGGTAAACTTCGAATTTCGTCGAACGAAACGACTCCATATGGAATAAGATTTTTCGCTTCAGAAACCCAAGAACAGGGTTCCAGTTAACATGGAAATCCCCTACCCCACCTCCTAGTGGTGTTTTTTCTTACTCGCCCTTCAGGAAGAGAGCCGTTGATCTTGGAAATCCAAAGAGTTGTAAATCCAAAGTTAAGGAGGGCGAAAGCGTTAGGCAGAAAGTAATTGAGGTCTTGAAGGTCGGGTCCTGAAGGTATTTGAGGTCCTGAAAGCGACATTCTCCTGCAAAGTGGATCAGGAGCATGGCGCGTAGACCCTTTAAAAGATGCGCCATGCGCTCAGCTCCCATTTAGAATCGTGCCATAATGGGAACATTTTGAACTATACGCTATGTCGTGTGACACAACCAAGTTGCAAGACAGCGCTCATCATTAACTCGATCAAATCTGTTCTCGATCAAGCCATTTGAACCCCTGCACGGAAAAGGACAGTTGTGATCGATTCATTTATCACTGATCTAAACGGGAATATCAACTATTTTTTGGATTGCGGAATGTCCTGTTCACTCTAGAGCGCTCTGTCTGTCAGTCGTACTGTCACGGTGTCCGTCATGAATTCCCTATTTTCTTCAGATTCGCCTGGAGAGGCCGGGTCAAGTGTAAGATGGGTGGACCATGTGTCCAGAAGAACAGAGCATACATCATCTAAGCGTAGTCCCGCCCACAGGGGGCGTTGCGTGCATCAAAACAAAAAATGATCACAACACAATTAGGTTCCTAGACAGCTTGGAAAATGGGGAATTGTAAAGTTGTGTATTGATGAGCCTAATCGAATTAGGGAGACCCACCTTTGGTGGGTGGGACGTTCTCCAAAAAAAAGGTGGTTAGTGAAGAAATTCATGCCGTACGAAGGCCCGCCCCCAGTGGGCGGTTCGTTCCCTGAAGTGGAAGCATTTCCTTCCTAGAAGTCCTCATAATGTGTTTTCGAGAAGTCTTGGAAAGGGAGAAAAGCTGTATAGGGGTCAAAGAAGGAGGGGAGGTTATGCGTTCATGGATGGGCGGAGTTTGCTGCGAAACTTTTCAACTCCTCCAAAAATCTCATGGACAGTGAAAAAATAGATAGAGGTCGGCGAACGAAAGGTGTTCGAATGCTGGTGGTGGGTGGAGCCCAAACTCCAAGTGGCAATATGGTCCAGGAATAGACTGAAGGCTGGAAGAAAGCATTCAGAATCTTGCCTAGGAGAGCAAGTAATATGTGTAGTACTGAATTTGAGAATTTTCGTCGCATCGTTCCAGATCGCCGCAGAACACAGAACCGAGTTTTGAGTGCAACAGTTGGCAGCGCCAAGTGGCATCATATAATGTAATACTGAGAAAATTATCAATATATAGTTGGTTAATGATAAGGCAGACGACAAAAATCTACGGAGATGCCCACATGACGGAGGTCTGCGATGGATTAATTGACCCCAGGAGGAAGGAAGAGAGGTTGACTCGAGCATGCCCCCCCCCCCCGCTGTCATGCGCTCTCGCTTATTCTGTTTTTTTCTTCTTAAAAACAGTGGTCTTTCAAGCGCCACTCAAAACGGTTGGAAACATCGAATTTATTGGTTCAATGCGACCTCATCGGGATGAGCCACGAGCTTACCATCCAAAACTGTAGAGTTCCTAATTGAGCGCATTTTCGTGGACTAGCATCGCTTGGCCAGTCCGGCTGGTTTCTGAAACTGCTGGTATTTTTTTCTTTGTGTAACTATTGGTACCGAATAAGCGTTTTCGCGAGACAGGAGGCCGTTTGGCGAGGGATTAACCCATTCGCGACCATGTCAGCCACCGGTGGCTGACGGGCTTCAAATGGAATTTTTGAAAACAAAAGGAGGTCTTTGAGAGATTTTCTTTACTGTGAGGAATTTTCATACCCTCATCTAGCTACGCCGCCCCTGGGCAGAGGAAACTCTATCCACTAGAATTTTATTGAAGAAAAAATATCATGACTTCAAAATTTCACCAAAAAAGTTGGGATTTTTTTTTTGCTAAAACTTCTCCCATGGGGGTTGTCAAAGATCCTGATCTCAAAAAAGCAATCCATTTTTGGCGCTGGCGCCAAATTGGCGCCATTTGGCGTCAAATAGCGCCATGACTGAATTGCACCAAATTCGCTGACAACATCTGTATAGGGGTTATCGAGGGTCATGATTACGAATATAACACTCTTTTTAACCGCCGGTGCCAAATGGCGCCAATTTGGCGCCGCCGCTAAAAACAAGTGTCATATTCTTAATCAGGACCCTCGATGACCCCTATACACAAGTTTTCAGCGAATTTGGTGCGATTCAGTCATGGCGCTATTTGGCGCCAAATAACGCCAATTTGGCGTCATCGGCAAAAATGGATATCATATTCGTGATCAGGACCCTCGTTAACCACCAGATGATAGAAGATGTATAGATAGAATCGAAAAAAAACTGATGGATTTCCTCTGGGACCATGTCAGCCATCGGTGGCTGACATTTCGCAATCGCCTCTGCCGGCGTTGGTCCGAACGGGCAGTCGTCGAAAATTCCGCCCGGTCGCGAGTGGGTTAAATTTTTGGAATAATGGCCTCAGCCGACTAGCGTGCCGAGGCTGAATTTAGTCGGCTGAGGCTGAGGCTGAATTTAGCCCAAAAGGTACGGTTCTATACCTTATTGTAGAAAGCAGAAGCTTCCGAATTTTTAGGGTCTTAGATGCTCACAGTGCAAGGGGTCCGACTGCGACGAGCCTTAGTCTGACAACTCGCCAAGCACCAGACTTCCATGGCAATAACTACATCCCAAAAATTTGGAAAGCTCAGTGGTCAGGATGAAATTCGTTCATGAGGTGACCTGCATGGTTCCGGACCCTTTTTTTCCAGCGTTTCCCTTTACCGCTATTCCGGCGACCATATTTGGCGATTCTATAAAAATCGAGTGCACTTTAAAAACGATTTGTCACTATCCATAAGGAACTTTTATTTCAACCTAGTTCTATGAACTTACCCAACACTCGTGATGAGACCGAAAAATGGGGTATTTTGAAAATCTAACGGACAGATTGAGACAAATAGCCGTTGCTCAACTGGTTTCCCACAGTTGTTTGTCATCACATACAACAGTGTTCTCCAAAACGGTTTTTTTCCCAGCACTCCTTTTTCCCACTTGACCGATTCGCGTCAAATTTTAAAATATGGCAACTTTTGATGTTGCGAAAGTAGGCAGCACTTTTGTCTCTAGACGAAATCAATCGAAGGAGCAGTTTGCGAAGGCGGAATGGGGGAGGGGGGGGTTCTCTTACGGAAAAGGAGGTGCCATCCGACAATGAGAAGCAAAAGAGCCGTGAGAATGTCGTGGATGAGGGCTATGTAGATGGTTCTGTGAACGTTGCGAACCAACGACGAGAAAACATTGGGCATGGAGAAGAGGGAAGAGGCGTCAAAGATGTACAGCAGTCAATGGGGAGAATAGGGGGAGCAACCGCTGTAAACGCTAGGACTGTGGACGTCATTTTTCGCAGTGGACGACCATAGACAGAAGAAAGTGAGGGCCTTTGCGAAAGAGCGTGGGGACGAGCGAGACGCAGACACAACGACGTCGAGCAGCGAGCGTACATCGATGGGTGGAGCCCCCGCATAGGTGAACACCATGAGTCCTGCCCTTTTCACGCGCTTCCGAGATTGGCGCGATCTGTGTATTTTCTAACCACGAACAGCCTGCTCTATCAATCTGATCGTTAAATGTGCCTCTGAGTGACATTTCAAAATTTGAATCAAATTGGTTTCGTGAAAAAATAATGTTCGGAAACGGTATTCTGATATTTTGATCCCGATGACGTACATTATAGCAATCCATCACTTTGGTCTTGTATGATGGCACAGATTAGATCCATTATTTTGGATTGAAGTGTCCCATCATGAATAATCGCCTGATTCATCGGCTATTATCTTTGGGTAAATATACACAGGAGGTTACCTCTAACCCAGGAACACCCATCTAGCTTTTAGGAAACAAAGACTACGCGTCTATCAGAATTTTAAGGGCAGTTGGTTGTACAGGCTTATATTCAAATGGGCAGAAGTGGTGTAGTGGCAAGTGGCGCTACTTACCACGCGGGAGGTCCGGAGATCAGTTCCTAGGTCGTGCGTCATCCAGGCCAACCAAGCCTTTCATCACCCCGGGGTCAACAAAAACACTGACTTCGACATCGGCTGGCCCCCGCAAGTCATTGTGTTTTCCAAATCGCATTCAAATACCACCACGAGTGTACTGATAGAGGTCCCAAAAGGAATTCACAAAGGTAGATGCTTCAGCCTTTATTCTTTTATATTATGAAATGCGGGGCCAGCCCAGCTTTGATTCTCCCAGCCATCATTGATTCCAATTCGACCTCAAAGACACGTCCTGGAGTAAAATCAGTGTGGTTCTTGCAAAAGAATGCGATGTGCTGGTACGAAACGGGCCGGCAGTAAAGATAAAAGAAAAAGAATCTGTCGAAAATGCCCAAGGTATAGGCTGTCGCCTTTGTGATCGGCTGTACCGAGGCAACGAGAGACTGTGCGCGAATAGGAGAGTATGAGGTGAGAGAGAGCCACAAATGAGAGGGCGCCAGACAAAAAATTGCAGCTGCTGCAGCTGACTTTGCAAGGTCCTAGCCTTCTTTTCGTGTGATCTCCGCGCATTGGAATGCCACATCTGTGATTGTCCTTCAGGAGCCTACCCCACAGACCGGGCAGATTCTCACACGACTTCTGCCTGGACTGTGCGTTCAAGGGCTGTAATGTTTGGTTGGTTTGGACGGCATACGATGCGATCTTATTCCCGCACCCGAGGCGTGATGAGCAGTGCCCCCCACCTTCACGGCAAAAAAGACGATAATCTGAGAAGTTATTGGATACGAAGTTGCGATTTGAACCAGGTTTTTCTCGGGTTTTTAGGGCCAGAACAATTTCGAAGCAATTCCGAATTCCCTGTCACCCTTTCGGATATCAAAAAGAGTTACTGTGAGACAAGAAGCAGTTTGGGAAACTATTGGCGTAGGGAAAAGGACGAAAGTGTTTTCCAGAGAATTATAGTTGCCGATCTCCTAGAAAGGCACCATCGGCTCTCTCGCTATAACGATATTCGCCGCGTTCGCTGTCAATCTAAAAACGCTCATTTCAATTCTCATCATCCATCGACAGCACGCCATTCCAATGGCAGATAATGTGATGTCTCCATTTCACTGTTTGTGTGACCAAACATAAGCTGAAACTATTCCGAGACACCGCGAGAAACGTCGATGACTCAGAAAAGCTACAGTAGTTGAAGTGATAGGAAAAGTAAAAAATTGCAGAAAAAAACCAGGCTCCGCCCATTTCTGCAGAGTCCGCCCACTTAGTTTTTGAGCCAAATGTCTGTGTGTCGTCGCATGTGGTTTCAGTAGTGAGGTTATGGAAGCTATGTAGTGAAGGAAGTAGAGGAACGCTTTAACGACAACAGATTACCTTTTAGCAATGGAAAGCGCGCTATCAATGGGGCGATCCAGACCGGAAGCGGCTCATCGACGCCCCTTGACTCAGACACGCCCACTTTCTGGGTCGTGGAAGAAATCGCAACGGGAATGTTTCTAAAAAACAAGTACCGCAATAGCTTGATTTTAGCGCCAAAGTGCATTGTTGCAACCGTAAGGAAACGGCAACCGCCTACTGATCGCAGTTGGCATGATGCCAATTGTGAGCTTTGCACGAACAACCTCTGTGTTGGCGGTAACTCGTCCACGTTCAAGATCAGCGGGTGAAAATAGGATCCGGTTTCCGGGTCCTTGGCCGTTCCACTAGTTTTTTATTTCACCCATGCATATGGCTTGACATCTCCATCACATCTTTTCGCATGTCATTGTTATCAGTTTATCATGATCAGTGGCTTCGGAAGGTTGGTGCAATCGTCCCATTCCGAAAAAGCCTCCCCACAAATTTTTTGTGCATGTCATATGTGTAGCATATCCTGTGGTTTCAATAGTGACGCATCAAGGAAAAACCTAGACATTGAAGAGGGTAGAGTAGTGCTCAATTAGACGAAAAAAAGTGAAGGAAGTCCAGACTCCGCCCATTCCTGCAAAGCCCACCCACCTTGCAGGACTGGACAGAGCATGACTTTAGTTCACCTTTTCCCGCTTCTTATCTCGGCACTGAATGATATATTGATTCAGAAAGCTACCATAGTTGTGGTGCTAAGAAATGAAAACAGTGAAGAAAAGGCGGACTCCGCCCATTCCTGCAGGGTCCGCCCTCAAGTTTTTTTGAGCCTCTTGTACGTGTGCTTATCATGTGATTTCATTAGTGACGCTTCTGAGAAAAACTAGGCAGTCGGATTTCTGGTGTACCCCAAAACGGGTGGGGGGGGGCAGTTCGATAGAGTCCTTGAGAAAGTAATTTGCGAATTCAAATGCCTTTTCAAGACTGACTTGTATTCTCATTTCTACCCATGAAATAAACTGCGTAGTTCGTTTATCGGAAAAAAAAACGACGTGAATCTTTTGACCGAGAAAAGATAAGTAGACACGTTTCAATAAACGTTTGGTACATAGGTAATTGCGTCTTCGGTAGAGAAAACCGTTACGGAAGACAAAACTTCGTGATCGAATTGATCTTCATGAGAACGAAAAATAGAAAGTAGAGAGCGTAGAGAGACATACGACTATGGGGCTTTTGCTACAAGAACGACTTTATCAACAAGTTCAGAATGCAAAAAAGTGGTCCTGGGAAGTCAGACATACCGTACCCCGGACGTTTTGCAAGATTTTCTTCTGTGGTGTGTCTCCCATTCCGCCTCACCTTGAAATCCTAATGATTTTAGCTTTCTCTTTCGCGGATGCTTGGTCGGAGTACGAGTAAGCTTTATTATAACGAGAGCACATAATATAATACTATTACAATGATCACAGAGGATTGGTTTGTTCCAACGGCCACCGAAGCGCCATGGGTAACTCGTCCAAATTCGAAGCTAACGGTTATGAAAGGTTGACGGACTACTTGAACTCGGTCCCATGAACTCCCGCTTCAGTTTGGTACCCCCGCCTGCGCTCGCTCTTCTGAACAGCGGCTTCCGATATTGTGATCTCATACAATCAAACTTCAGCCACCCTGTGAATATCTCCCCCACTCCATAATCCCTCCCCCTTCAAGGCCTCAAGGCTTAGCCTCGAAGCAACAGTTTCAACAGGGTCGAAGGGGGCGTGGCGCAAAGAAGTCGCACCTCCCCTTTCCAGCCCTAGAAATTCGTTCACGATCACGAATTGCATGAATCAACTTCGAATAGTTCATGTGATCCCAAAACGATCGCAAAAGTCGATTCACGATGCAAATCTACATAGTGAACGAATCTCCACGGCTGGCAAGAGGAGGTGCGACTTCTGTACGCCACCCCCACTTCGACCCTGCTGAGACTGTTGCTTCAAAGTTCACAACGTCCTCCTTGAGATTTTGAGGCTAGCCAGGAGCCGCTCTCTTATCGTCTGTGCTTGAGCTATTCGTGGCAGGACCACAGAAAAAAAAGTTCAAGTAACCCGTAAACCGGAAAAAGAGGGTGCCGTTCCTCAGATTCTTGGCCAATTCCCTTTATTTTTTCACGAACTCGTCATTTACCACCTCTACAGTCATGCTTGAAGGTATAAGCTTATCGCGAATTTTGCCTTCAAGTAGTGGAGAAGTAATAAGTCTAGGGAAAACTAGGCTCCTTTAAGATATGCCATGTACTCGGTACCTATGCAGGATCGTAGAAGCATTTGAATGTGTACCAGGTCTACGCAGTGACTTCTGAGAGCAGTTTTTCGTCACAGAAGCGCCCGAATCTCAGGCAAGCCTGGCATCGAACAATCAACACCAGCCTTGGCGAGAGACGATCCATAAATCTTTCAAAAGGAAACGAAGCTCTCCCAGCATTTCTGCCATAATTCCCTCTAGGCGGTCCGGGACTTGTCCCCATCGCGAATTTTTGTAGTTCTCAAACCGTTCTGAGCGCTTGAAGTTGAGGCTCTAGTTCTCCACATCGATGCTAAGGATAAGTATCGATTTCCAGGCACTCTCAGTCCCCAGTTTGGTGAGAGCACGGAATTCTCCCCCGCTCTCCTTTCTCCCGTTTAGTGCTGCGATCGTTACAATATTTCCAAGACGCTCGAGAAAAGTAAAAGTATGTAAGGCTGAGGTTTTTCACAAAATCGAACCGAAAAGTGCAGCGGCGAAATTTTCCAGTAATGGTACTTCTTTCTTCCAACGTCTTGTTCACCGCCTTCGTAATGGAGTTTCCTTTTTCTTCCTAAATTCAGCGTAACTGCTTTTGTGAAGTGTTCAGTAGAACTGCCCGCCTCCATTCGAGAGCCTTAGCACAATATAACTAATAATATTTCACGGAAAAATTAGAAATCTTTCGAGAATTTTCTACTAGCCGAGAAAATTGCAAGCATTTACTGCCACGATTTCAGAAACGATTTAGGCTGATAGAGGGGCTACAGGCGCCATTTCTACTTTCAAAGTCCACAGATCGTGCTCAACCATACAGATAGCTCAGAGGTCGATTAGCCAATAGGCCAGTCTCATGTCTGAGAAAGATGTTTAGGTCTACACCTCTTAACACACTTGGCGGTAGCAGCAGCGGGCTAGTGGAGTTGTATGTGATCCGCTAGTGGACAAAAAAAAACAAGAAAAATCTATATCTATCTTTCTACGTGCTCAAAGTGGAAATGAAGACGACAGAGGGGCAAGATAGGATTGGGACGAGAGAGACGCAGACACGACGCAGACAATCCTTCGAGCTGGCATGGCAAACAGAGCGGGGATTGTGGGCGATTTCAGCAGCTGACACGCACCGTTGAATCATGGAAATGGCGTGACTTTTGCGTTTGGGGACCTATTCCAGTTGCAGTGGGCCGGGGGTGGGGAGGAGAAGAAACTGTTCTGCTGAGACTATCGAGTAGAGTGCCTTTGAATCAGCCATGAGGCCCCCCATACTTCTACATTCCAGAACTAAGGCCGAATGTGTGGCGCTCCACAAAAGGAGTCATGAGCTTATGCACTTTTTTTCTCCTTCATTTGAGTATAATATTTTATATCTTGAAACTGAAGCCTTGTGCATCATGCATCCCACAGCCCTTGCGGAAAGCTGATTTCCATCATCTTTATGTGTTTGCCCCACGACGCGCTCTCTCGCCTGTTCCCTCCCCTCAGCGTGCAGTGTCTTTCCGTCGTACCACGGGGGAGTTTACCAGAAAAAAATGTCCCTGATTGCAGTGGTTGCGATGTGTTTTTTTTCAATTTTTCTTCATCGATGGTTCTCCTCGCGCTCCGCCTCCCCTCCCACCCTTCCTTCGAGAAAAATATTTGAATTTAAAGGCAGTGTGCACGATAAGGTGGGTATGTAGCGGGAAAGTGCTCTAGTGGGCGGTAGTCAGGTGTCGATGGAAGGCAGGTGTAAGTTTTTGTGAGAAATGGTGCTCTAGTTGCTAATCAGTAGGGCTCCCCACCTTTTAATCGTACTCCCCAAAGCCATAATGCCTAAAAGTCGAGTTTTGCGCTAAGGCGTTATCGATCCACTTCCACTCCAAAAGAGCATCTTATATCTAACAGCCTTGTCCAGTAACAATATCATGTTGCGTATTCTGCTAGATTCTCATCAAGTCAGTCACTTTCGCGCCGTGAACTCGTCCAAAACCAAGGGACAGAATAGGATCATCAGTCCGCAAGTTTTTCACTTAATCATAGCTTTTTTTGTCACTGGAGCAGCATTTCGCCCCCCCCCCCCCTCCTGCTTCTATTCTGGATCCACCCAGAGTGTTGCGCTCACTGCCTTAAATCCCACAGTTATGAAGATATAAATGTACTTATTCTCCATTTTGCAAAATCCCATCCCCAAAAAAGTCCTGCCCCATAGCGTGAAATTTTGTCCCATTTCGATTTCCGATTTCCGTTAATTTTGTTAGTGTTCCAGGAATGTTTTGGAGCTGCTGGTTATCTTCAAGTCACCCAAACTGGTAAGAGATAGCCCACGCCAGGGGATTTGCTATTTCCTCCATAATTTGGAACAGGTTCGAATTACCATGTGGGAACTGCCCCTGCCAACTGAGAAAGGAGTGCAAGGCAGCAATTTACTTAGAATAACAGCTGCATCACGGGGGATCCGGCAGAACAGGTAATTCACAATGAATTTTCACAGCAGTCACCTTTTTTACGAGGCAAGCCGGACAACTACTAGTGAGTATATCACAATTTCCACAAACCCTGAAATTACACAGAACCCTGTCGGTTGTTTTGTTTTTTTTTTCAAACGAGCCAAATTGCCCTTTTCTGGGACCAAATTGCAGTGAGCTATTTCTAACGCGACTTGACCTTTCACATATAATTTTGCACGCTTTTTGGCCTAATTTGAAACCTGCACCATTTCTGGTTCACTTTAGAACTTGTCTAATTCACTTTGTTTTACGATTCCCGCTCAATGTTCGTCTACCATTTAGGGCTGGGTCCAGTAACCCAGCCACGGTGGGGGACGGGCGGTTGACATGGGATAGATCGGTTCTTCAGGGCCATTGTACTTGTTCGTCGATTTAGAGGAAGCGGTCGCGCGGGCTTAGAGATGGAAGAAAGTTCCAAACCTCATTGACGGGAGGCGTAGGGATAAGCGCTGAGATACTGATTGTCAGGACGAGCCAGGGCACGATGAGCGCCGAGCGAGGACGGTAATTTTACATGGGCAGTTTATGTGTGGTGGGCGAGCAAGAGCTTTGTACGTTGAAGAGCCCGCTTTTAACCGGCTGATAAGGCGCCACTGCTCCGGGAACGCCACCTATCGTCCCTCTTACCCATTCCAAACTGCATCTTTCCTATTCTTCCCTACTTCGGAGACTTCGGACTACTATCTTTGAGGCTCTCACTTCTACCTTCCTTCTTACATTTCTTCCTTTAGTACCTTCCTCGCTGGCTCACGCCATTAGTTGCTTTTCCTAATTTTTGTCAACCCAATTACCCCTAGCCAATTTTCAAGAGTTATAAGCATTGTCATGATATTTATTACGGGGCAATTTTGCTCTTACCAGGGAGATCTTTGCGAGAATGCCGAACTCCCTCCAAACGGTTTTCATATAATATAGGGTTGCGTGCATGGATTTCAGAACTGTTGTTCATTTTTCCTCATTTTTCCTGAGGGGCCCTCTGAGGGCCCAAAAAGGGGTTCAAATAGCCTATACGCCACACCTTTTTGACACCAGGTTTTGGTGAAAATCGTCTCATATAGGGTATTGATGGTCAAGATGGTACGGCATCCGCTACTGATTACGGGTATGATTTTGCGACATCACGCAAGCGCCAGTCGAAAATGCAAAAAATTTGTCACCACGAGGACTTGAACCACGGACCAATTCATCATCCCTTTTTTGGCACTCAGTGACCCGCTCAGGAAAAATAAACTTTAGTTGTGTGTTTCTCGCAGGTACTGCTACATCATGCATAAAACCGTTCCGAGAAAGCTTGGCATTTCCTAAAAGGCCTTCCTCGTTAGGTCACACACTTTATCCCATTCGCTTTTTCTTTTCTCTCGTTGAGCAATGCCATCTCTTAGCACACCACGTGAGCCATTTGGGAGGGGGGAGGTTGGGGTGGTCAGTGTAATAGCTGAAACTTCACCCTTTGAAACACTTCTGGTACCTATCGAGCGACTTCGAGACCTCCGAGACTGGCTGACGCTCATTCTAGCGAATATGAAAAGTGATTTGACCCCTGCGTCATAAGAGCGGTAAAAGGATCCACTTGCCACTACACCACGTTCACCCTCAATTGCGGTATACGTCAGTAGAAGAACTCTGTAGAAGCGCCCTATGGCTCTCTATCTTAGGCAAATCCAACTTTCCTATGATCAGACAAACCTTGACCAACAAGTAAGTGTATGTGGTTACTTCTTACATCATCGAAGTCAAAGAAAAGGCCAAAGGTATACTCTGGGATAAAACAGAACATGAAGAGGTAGGGGAAACTGCAATTGGAATGAGCGTATGGTCCACCATTGTGGAAAGGCAGTCCTCTGAGACTTGAAATCGCATAGCGTGTTTACCCAAAGACCGGGATTGCACCCCACCCTACAGGATAACAGCCTGTTGCTGAAATAAAATTTCTGAAAACAGAAGAAGCTGATTATAATTGTAGGAAAATTCTAAAAGGCAGCAACAGATCACTGTTGGGACAAACACTGTGATATGGGTATAGGTAAGGAAAACATTTGCAGTGGATATGGTGTTGTCAACAAGTAAGAGTTGGTGAATCACGAAGTCAAACTGAAGACTTAAAGGCACACTCCGTGATCAAATAATTAGGGTTTCGAGCCTGAAAATGAATATGAATGGGATGATTGACATCGGTGATGAAAGAAGGCAAAAAAAAATAAACCGCTAGGAGCTTCCAGACTCACACAGCGTGTTTATCGCATGAGCGCTGTTGACCAATAAGGTTCCCATGGGAGTGGTACTCAAACTCCGCCCGCACGATCAGCGCGCCATATGATTTCAATCAAATAAGAGTTGGTGAGTTGACACGGAAGACTTAAAGGCACACTCCGCGACCAAATAATTAAGATTTTGCGCTTGAAAATGAACTCGAACATCCATTTTCGGACCCCACCCTACAAGAGCCTCGCTGCTTAACCGTTGTTCTGAAACGGTCAAATACAGACAAGAGATGAGCCAATTAGCGCAATCCCCATAGGGGTGGAGCGCAAACTCCGCCCACACGATCAGCGCGCCATCGCACCGGCTCAGCTACGGAATATGCTTTATAAAACATTGTAAAAGTTGAGTAACAAAAACGGATTGTTCCCAGGAGCACCACAGCGAGTAGGAGCGGTTCTCAGGGTACGCGCCTGGAAATCTGAATCACTTTTAAGATGCCGGGCAACGGAGGAGCTTCATTCTGGACCTATATGACAAAGGATGAAATATGTGCACTAACATGAACACAATGATGACAATTCATGATTGGGGACACCTTAAAGATGATAATGATAGCTGGAAAACAAGGTTTTTCCGAATCGGGTCACACTACTAGTACAGCGCGATACCGAACGTGGAACAGCGTAGATTGGAGATCAGATACTGTGTGTGTGACATCCTTTTTACTGGTCAGCGTTGATTATACGAGCGGAACCTAGCGTGCTGATGTTCAAGGTGGCAGTTTTAGCGCGCCCCGTGGCTTGAAATGGCTCCCGATGCTGTGCGTACCCAAGGGATCGGATTCGCCCACGGCTTTTCGCCCTCCCAAATGGTGGCAGGCAAGAAGCGCAGACTTGGGAATTGACTGATCTCCATCTAACTATAGCATAGGGTAGTTATCAGTCAAAGGTTATCCCGTTTTTGAGCCAATATCGCATACCTGGCGCGTCCGAAAAACAATTATGGCGCTGACACTCAATTAATTTTACTTTTTAGTGCATCAGTGGCGCTATTTCAAAGTCAATTCTGTGGAGACTAGTAACCGACCGTTTCTGCCTTTTGTAAGATCCTTAGCGAAGTGGAAAACCTTACTGAGCTATTCGGCATAGAAAAATTAAAGCGACAAAGAGACCGAAAGAGGACGAAATTGAGGGGTGAAGAAGTGTTTCTGCGAAAGCCAACTGGTTGAAGAGCTGGAAATACAGGAAAAAAAGGTATAGCAGCTAAGATTGGCGAAGGTAATTGAGGTCTTAATACCTACCAATCGCCAGAAGAACGGCAGCATACTAGCCTGACCGTAGAACCGAGGGGTTTAAGTTCAGCCTATTTTTCTCGTGGAAATAGCACGTCAGCGGAAGAGATAAGTGAAAAAATGAAGTGTCCAGCGCCTTTCGGAGTGCGCCATGCACTCGATGTCCTTTCAGAATTGGGTGTGGCACTCGTTTAACTAACACACGAATCAACACAACGAATCATTAGGACAGATGGCTTG
>KZ345197.1:106064-118608 GCA_002352805.1 Teladorsagia circumcincta
AAAAATTGAAAGCTGCATGTAAATCGGTGAAAATTGAGAAATTCTAAGATTTGAGTATCCGAGAAATCGAATGGTGGCGATCTCATGGTACAGAACCAACATTTTTTCAGAGAAGGAGAATTTTCAAGTTGTTCACATAGCTTCGGTACGCAAAGTAGAACAGTCGAGCTTGTCACTGCACTCGGTTTTCCCTATTTTTTGTGGCGTTGAGAGCATGATGTGGGCAAGCGTTGTTGGCCAACAAGCAAAACTTATTGCGCTGAGCGCAATAAGACGTCGATTTTGCACTGTTCTTCACAGGGGAACCACGGAGCAACAAAGACAGCCTTGTTAATCTGCCTTGTTTCCAGGCAGTGCCTAACATACATAAATGTTAACCCGCGCGCTGTGCTTATAGATGTTTGGTATGTGGCGAAGCTTTGGGCAAATGGATGAGGTGTGCCTAATTAGTTCGTGTAGCAGATATTCAAATGCGAATCCTTGGAAAGTGTGCTGTTTGACAGCAACAGACTTTGGAATTTATAGAATTGATATTCCTCTAAAGAAGAGTTCTCGTTTGCGTGGGTCTTAAAAAGGTGTTTCCCCCTTTTTCGTTATTCAGGTCAAGAGGCATTTTGTCTATCGATTAAAATTCATATTTTAGCGAAAGCAAAAGCAAGTGTGACTCTCTTCCACGGTGCCTCTTATTAAAAATTTAAGGCCTTTCTTGTATTCTGCTAATCACTGAAAAAAAAAACTGCGTTAGAATTCGTTCCTTGCTAAACGTCGGAACATTATGTTGGAGGAAATTCGAACCTCAGAAACTACCTGAGATGTAATTCTCTTTCTGCTGCCTCCTGAAAATGTTGGGTTGCCCCAAACTCCTGATTCGCTTTAGCTCACTACTGAGTCTGATTTTCAGTATTGCTCCGGAACGTTTTCATACACAACATATGGGCTGGCTATAAAATACAGATGCACGCTATAAAAGTCGCCTAAGGAGTCATCGGCTGCAGCTCAAATTTTGTATTGTATTGCCTTCGCACTAGTGCATATAACTGCGCTCTATCTTTTTCCAAATTTGGAGGTTTTTCTATGGTTCCGCGGAAGACAAGGTGGACTACGTACAAAGACTTAGCAGACCAGTGAAACCGTTATCAAACAACTGACCGCAATGGTGGGATAGACCTACACAAGACTGTTGAATCGATTGATACCTATATCAGACCGCCCACATGACTGTGAAAGAAATCAAAGTATTCGTTGCTCGGGATCTGGCCTAATTCATTCCCCACAGAAAACGATATAATGAAAAGTTTGGGAAAAAACAGGATTTTGCTCAAATTGCATCTAGAAGGCAGGTTTCTAGGTGAAGCAGGGACGGATGAGATCACGATCTGTTCAAATCAAGATCAGTGTTTTTTAGAATAATGTTGTCTGATGTGGATCATCCCTGAGCTTTCGAATTTTACGAACGTCTGCGCTTTTCCGCATGATATGATGCCGGCGGGTGCCACAAAACCGATGCTGGGTGTGCGACAGCCGTTTCGCGGCATAGCGGTTGGAGAATATAGGATCATCTGACTTGTCCGTTCTGATCCTTCTGTAATTGTGTAGCTTCTTACAGCGAAAGGTCTACTTGAAAGAACTTCACAGTTTGGTCTCTTGCGTCCTCGTAAGAAGTATGGAAGAAACTGGAGGTTAGCCACATTCGCCATACTCTGCTATCGGTCGGTGAGAGACTTGTGACCTGTGCGGCGGCTAAAGGATGCCGTCATAAACATTTTCATGATCAGCGCTACGTGTAGCTGCTATAGCTTATAATGTAGAAAAGCAAGCTTACACTTATTGAATACCATTTCATTCTCAGGAGAATGATGAAGCCAACATTCAATAGCCAGTCTTATCACCACTATTTGAAAGAATTGCCTCAGCGTCGTGATTCAGCCGAACTTCTCATGGAAATTACCGTGGTCATTTGACCAAATATTGACTGGATGTTGACTTGATCTTTCCTTTTTTTGGTTCCTTAGCATAAAATTTATTAACAGGAAAACATGCTCAAGAACAAAGTAGGTGAACATATGCTGGCTCGTTGCTCTAGTGCTATAAGGCGGAACCAGAAAACTGCACGCGAATCTCAATTTTTCCGAGAATTTCTTTCCCGATGTCTTCGAACTCCTTCAAAAGAAAAGAAATTGTCCTGTGTTCTGTTTCTCATTAGGGAGCGTCGCATCAAGCCTTCAACTTTGGTCATCCTTATCGATTGCCGTATAAAAGAGAAGAGTCTTTCACCTTACCAATACTCAGAATAGGGGATGACTTAAAAGCGGTTGTACTCTACTTGCTAGAATTCCAAATGCGGAAACAGTCACAACATCTCCGAGCAGAATCCAGAATGTCAGAAGCAGTTTTTACCATTTCCGAATCCTGTATCGTTGAAGCTGCATGCGATTGTTTAAGCCAATGAACCCTCCTTTCTCACAAACGACTATTGTGGATAGTCACTCGAAAGAACGACGTTAAATCAGTCGCAACGAAGTTGTAATATCATGGTTGGAGCTTATGTGGGCTACGTATTTTACATTCCATATCTCCAAAAGCTCCCGAGTTCACTAGGAAATTTGCGTGCTCTCATATTGCAACTTAAAAGCGCTTTGATAAATGTTCCTGTCGAGACACCTTTTCGAAAATGTAAGGTAGAGCATCGGGATTGACAGAAGTTGGGTGGCGATGTGTAGATCATCCTCCAAAAAAAGACAACCCTGAATAGACTGTAACATCGATGCGGCGTCCGTCAAGAGAGGGAGCCTTCATCTCCCCAGGCTAATCCAGTGTGTGCAATATGGTCTTTATACGATCTTATCTGGAGCTCTTGTCATATTTAGTGGTCTTATTATATGAAAAAGGATCGTGAGGAGCTTCTTGAGAATTTGGAGGTACAGTAGTCGGAGGCAGCAAGCAGATCTATGCACAAGCTATCTGTTGAGGAAAAACCGGGGCGATCCTTCGGAAAGCATGTCTCAAACCTTCGAGGTTCTCATGAAACATTAACAGAAGTACGCATAAAGTACGTCACTTCATAAAGGGGTAATTTATAATAAGAACTAAACATTTTGATGAGCAGAAACGAGAATTAACAGGAAATGACCAGGCGGATGCTTCAATTGCGTGTGCGCATATAACCTTGCAGACCCCATAGCAGATTTTGATGCCCATCCTCGTCAGATCATTGCGCGCCGATTTTTTTTTGCGCATACGCCCCGTCTTGCCAAGCACTTTGTATTTTTTTCATAGACAGGCATTTGCATAACAGTAAACCACAAGACTGCCAGAATGGTGGAATATGCTGTTATTTAGCGAAAAATTCCTGGCATCACTACAGTTCAATCTATTTGAGTTTTTGTTGCCAAAAACATCCATATGAGCGACTGCAGTACAAGTAAATCCAGGACAGTCAGATGGCAAGATGTGTTCTCAGTGGAATGAACAATGTGGAATTTCTAATGTCATTCATCAAGTTTTGAAGCCACAAGTCAGGCTCAGTGGACCAAACCATGCCCTATCGTAGTTTTGTGCATGGCGCACCGACGAAGACGTTGCCATGCTCAGAATCGCGAACGGAGCCGTAATAATGCCCCAAGGCATGTATTTTCCGCTCCCGCCGCCTACCCCTGCTCTCTCCGCCCACTTTCCGAGTTTCATGGCCGGCATAACGAGTGAAATCAGCTAACCAGGGAAGGATGATATGTCGAAGTGGCCATATGAAATGAGACATGCATCACGTTGTTCGGTTTCTGACGCTGATCTCGAAGCTGCTTCCCAAATCTGCTGAACGATTCGCTGAAGGGACATACTGAGCTTTCTCGTTTCCCATGCAGTTTAACACAGTCAGGAGTCGGCCTCAGCGGCAGCGCCCGTAGCGGCCTTCAAGGTAAGGCACAGCGGAACAACTACCGTGGGCGGGTGGCCTAGTGGTTGAAGCGCTGGGCTCTCGATCTGGAGGTCAGTAGTTCGGATCCTTCTCGGGCATTGACGTTTTGCACTTTTTGTGACTGAACCTTTGGTGGTAATGAAACATGAATTTTTCACCAATGGTTAATCATACTTTTCTTTTTGATGAGCTAGAAATCATTTACTTCGAGATTTTCCCCAACTTACGGCGCGCTGGATACGGTTAGAGCGCGCCAGCATCCGTAGCGCGTAATTCGCCATTTTTGAGTGAAACGAATGTGACATCTGTATCGAGGAAGTCAAGTTGCAGTTGAAGACAATTTCTAGAAAAATTCGAGATTTTGACGGAACTTTGGCAAAGTGGACGAGTCACTTGTACACCCCCCTAACCGGTAGGCCCAGGGATGACCTATCTTCCACGACGACGACCCTTTGTATATGAAATTAGTACCACGTGAGTGCTGGAATCATGCAAATAGAAATTCCAGCTATCTTCCCCAGACACATTCATCAGAAACATGACCGGAATTGATTTTGTCTTCAGGCTAGGTCGCGACGTAGGTTGATGAATGAACAGGTGGGCTACCCATTTTATTTCGAAGTTAGACCAGAATCTCAGATTTGGCTACAAATTTACTTCTAGGGGTATTTTTATCTCAGGAACACAAGTGTCACACCCGTTTGCTGCAGAAACGTCTGCCAAGACTTCTGCAGGATCCATGTGCAGTCATTAGGAATAAGTGCCCAAATTTGTTTGGAACTCCTCGCACACTCTTGTTTGTGCGGGTAACTGAAGGCAAGCGCTGATCAGATAACGTAGTTGGGAAGCCTCCTAAACCATGTTGCCCGAAGGCAAAACGGAAAACACGTCAAGAAATCGAACCTACTACCTCTCGCCCGTGAGCCTGCAGTCCTACCACTGCACTATTTTGCTTCATAACTCTGTTTAGAAAATCGCTCAGCAGATTTGGAAAGCAGATTCAAATTCAGCGTTGAAAGCCACATCCAACGGTGTGGGTCTCATTTCATATGGCCCCTTCGACCCATCATCCTTCACTGGTAAGATGATTGCCGTATCAACCGAAGGAATAGCTGCCATATCTGGAAAACTCGTTTGGACGTGCTCCTCTCCCAAGCTGGCCTTCTTCACTGCCGAGGGAGTGAAGCTTTGGCCTTGTCGACGATTCGTTTTCGTTTTTCTTCATTGTCGTTCCTTTCCCATCTCTATAGTCAGTTTCAATCACCACAATGCCCAAACACGAGCCTGACTTTTACCTTTAAGTAGTATGAAGTTGATAATAATTCTTCACCGTAATTCTGGTTTGATTAGATGCTCGGGAAGGATTTTCCACAGATTTGAGCCAACAAATAACGACAATAAATGACAGCATATATTGTACTACGAATACACAAATTGCGGGACCAGTGAAATATAGGTTTGTAATGAATATATCTAGTACGAAATCACAACTTGTATTGGAGTGAATAAGACAATAGAACGCGCGATATGTGAAAAGCGATCGCACGCTATAGGAGAAAAAACGCAAGAAAAATTTTCGAGTGTGATCTGCGATGGTGCTATAGAACATTTACATATGATCAGTTATAGGCTATATAACATTCAGATACGATCAGCTATAATGAAATGTATTCATTTCATACGTGGCTGAAATTGAGGGAGAAGGAAAAAATTAGAGTGAAAACATTCTGGTAATGCGATTCCACATGACTGCCTTGTTTGAAGGTCCTATTGTGCTGACTGCTTTGAAGTATGGATCATCTGTCAGACCTTGAGTCATAACGAAACCATGTTGCAACCGCGGTGATTAGTGGGTCGGAGTAAAAACTGGAAACCGAACATTTTCAAGAATGTTTAGAAAAATAAGTGAAGAAAGTACGATCTATAGAAGCTCAGTAGTGAGGGTTTCAAAGGTCATGAGAAGGCATTTGGAAGTACTCGACTCCTATAGCGTGCGATCACTTTCATCTATAGAAGATGGCGAACGTTTGCAGTTCTCAATGGTCTTCAGAAATATGTGATCCAGAGTCAGAGTGCTTCCGAATGCCTTCTCATGATGTTTGAAACCCTCACTACTGAGCTTTCCTTTCTGGACGAAATCTAATCTTCGCATCTTGTTCCTCTGGTCCTACCATCTGCTTTGCTGCTCTTGGTGCGTTACAAGAATACGGATTCCATGTTCTCTCATATAGAAACCTCGGCATTTTCAATAATGTTTCTGCTTTATTCTTCTGCCTCGAGGCTGTTAGGTGGAATATTTATTGCGGCCACAACAAAAATTCCACCTAACAACCTCGAGGCAGAAGAATAAAGCAGAAACATTATCGACAATGAATACATTTCGATTATTTCATTATGGCCGCGCTTCATTGATTCTTCGACACCTGTTTAGTGGATTGGTGCACGTTGGATAATCCCTTCTTGGAGGTGTACTTTGTGCTGGACTGCACTCGTAATTTGGCGTAGAGGGAATATCGTTCGAGCAGCGTTTATAAGTCGATGACCGATCTGATGCTCTCATACCTCCAGACGAGTCTGACAGCATATAAAATGCTCGGGAGGGACACAGGGATTGTCTAGCCAAGGAATGGAATCCGCGGCTACATCTCCCTTTTGTTTCTGAATCCACTTCATTTGAGCTTCAATAAAATTGGGCCGTACTGAACACCCATACTGAGGGCGATCATGACGAGGCAGTTTTCTTTCATGTAACTCTCACCCAGCTCTGAAATTTTGATTTGCGATTCACGTTCTCTAAGCAGATTTCTTAAGAACTTCGACTCTCTTTCATTTCCTTTTCGTGGCGAGAGATAACATAATGTAGGTGAAACTGCTTCCATCAAAAGTATTTACTGAAAAGTGTAATCCATCACGTGAGATCTAATCAAGGAAAAGGATTTAGCAGTACTAAGCTAGGATTCGAGCAGCTAAACTGCACTGGGTACTGGGTACACCGAAGCCACTCTCTGTCGTGACATCTGGCGCTGATAATCGGCTAACCAGTAAAAAGGCATCGATTAAAGTGCACACCTAATAGTGCGAATGAAATCGCAGAAAGGGTGCCGACGGCGTAGGATCAATCGGTAATCAGAGGGGTGTGCGAGGTGTACAATACAGCAAGCATACGGCTAGCTAGCAGAGCGCTAAGCAGCAAGAACACCGGTCAAACGCTGATCTCAATGTGGTGATTCGTCGTTGACTGCAACACTTCTCGATGCCATAGCTTTCTTTCACTTTGTGAGAGTCTGTCAAATTGCCTCCTCGTGTGGATTGAAGGAAGAATATGCCACTGGTCAGAGCATTGTGAACAGCCAATCAACGATGTTGCCACGAGCAAGAGAGATCCGAAATCATTGTGCGATGAGATTAGACATAGCCCTGAATTACATCTTATTTGAGAGAAGATTGGGAATTACGATTGTGTTTCAATCAACCCGCAAAGGCTTGCAAAAAAGCTGTTGAATCTGAATTTTACTCAAGACTTTCTCAGACTTTGTTATACTATTTCAAAATCAGTGCTGGATGTTTACAGGGCTAAGATAAGGTCCGTTTCCTACACTCTGCCGCGCGTATTGCGCGATAGGCTTCATTGAATTGAGGCAGCCTTCAAAACGTTGTAAGTAATTTCATGATACACTTAGCTAGTGGGCAGATTGGCTTATGACCCACTGATACTTTCACTGTGATGCGCGCTGTAGCGAGCGAAGCCAACCTGGTTGAAAACATAGTGAAAGAATTGGAAGGAGAGGGTATTACACAACCCTTTTTTCTGCGTTTCTTGCGCAGACTTCCTTCCATCTTTTTCTATCTCAAAGGAAAGCGACCGAGAAGATTGACAATCTATCACCTATAGAGATGTCATACCATGAACTTCTGAAAAAGATTATAGGAAAAGCTGCTCTCAATTTTCTATTTGAGAATTGAGTACTCTGCATTGCTAGGTACTCTGCGGTTCTCACGCTCAGTCTTATATGGACCAATGACAAATGTAGTAAGCCTTTTTTATAAGAAGCGCAGATTCAGATACTTGCAATAGACACTAGCATTTTCGCTCAATAACGGGTTTTGCGTTGTATATGAACATCTGGAAGTGCTTACTCAGTTGATATTCACAATTGTTCAGTCCTTCGAACCAATTTTCGGATTACTAAGACCATTCTCAGCAAATTCCGACTCCATTTTGTTTGTCCATCAGAAATAACATAAAGCACGAGCATAGCGGCAGTTCATCGAGCTGAAAAGAGGATCAGAAAAAAACACTCTAATTGAATTGATTAGGATTTGCAATACTTCAATAGAGGAGATCGCTATGTTTCGATAGATGAACAATAGCAAACCCACAAGATGCGCTCGGTTTGAATTGCCAAGCCAAGCACAATACCAAGCAGTTGTCTCAAAATGTAAGTATGCCGAAATTGGTCTATATCCTCCATAGCAACACTTTACTGACACTATTGTTTTGTAAATGCTTATCGAGTTATTTTTGCGGGATCTGTTTACGGAAAAAAGCCGACTCTTTTGAAGCAGATGTTCCTTCTGTTGTGGTTTCATACATATTCTGGGTTTATATGTTCGGCTCAATTCACGGTTAGGTGAAATGTTCCGCATATGTACCCATTTTCTCACTTCATTCATCGCTGATCGAAATGACGCGTAAATGCCTGAGAAAAGCGAAATCACATTTTTCACAGTTCACTTGCGGAAATCGGTTTTCTCCAGTGGTTGATTTGCTGTACGTTCAAGGTCTACTGTGCCCTGAGCTTTTATTAGTATCAAGTGATCCAAAAATTCTCCAGTTAGAAATTGAAGATAAGCAGATTTTGGTTCATTCCAAAGCAAGTACCGTTTTCTTTTGTGTTTGTTTCTAACCACACTGTGAGTGTTGTGACTTTGTAATGGCCAAGCAAATATCATTCCTGCTGTATAATTGTCTTCAGGCACCTCAAAAAAAGAGAATCCAGGCACACTAATCAGCAGCGATGTTGCTTTGCTTGGGACCTTACCGCAACTTTTTTATCCGAAATTTTTCGATCGAAATCAAACCTGAGTTTCCATGTCACTTCGTGAACACCCTTGGTAGAAGCTAAAAATATGAAAGGTGTAGCAGATTCTCTTTCCAACTTTATATTCGGGCGTTCAAATGCATCCTAATTGGAATAATGGGTGCACAATTCCACTAAATTGACTGATTGAAAACATATGCAGTCAACGAGATGAATGGCGTGGCGTGATTTACAAGATTAGTGAACTTTTCGTTAGGCATGGTTGGGACGAGAGAAGAAAAAACCAAAATTGACTGGAAGAAGATTCATGTCACGCCCTAAGTTATCCCTACCAAATTTAAAATGGCTCATAACACCTAAAATTATTGTTTCAAAGCTGTTTTGTGGGAGCGATTGTTTGCTAGAATAGGGCTGCCTTATACAAAATCGCTCAACCGTGATGGCCGTGTGTGCGCACAAAAGTGACATTGGACTCCGAAAAGTTCTTTCTGTTGCAAATGCGCTCTAGCTGAGAGGATCTTCCGAGGCCCCATCGGGAAGAGCATGTTGAATTCGGTTGGTGCAGAATATGGCTCTGATTTGGAGAGCGGGCGATAAAAATATATCGTTGCGCTGTCTCATATGTAGTGCTGTATAATTCGTTGTGTTTGGTCCCACTGCAATGTCTTCGTTTTTTTGCTGTGAATAGCGCTGTTAGGTCTCTGATACTTACCCTCTTCATTTTGCCAACAGATTTCCTTCATCTTTCGAATTCAAATCCTCAAATTCCTTGCCTTATTCTTTTTTGACTCCCTTTTTCCGCGACCATAATGTTGTCATAAATGAACAACATCGAGAGTAGTATTCCTGATCGCTTTGAAGAAATAAGCAGTGTGGCTAACGAGGTTATTGAATAAGGGGATTTGGATTCCGCAAATTATTTTTTGAAGGGTACAGCACAAGTATCTGTAAGCGTCCCTAATGATGAGTGATGACAGTGTAGCGGATTCATGCGCTCCTTGAGGGTGGGGTTATTTGGCTTTCATGTAAGGCTAAGCTTAGCCATTACTAACGTTCTCATGTGCAGCAATCAATGTGTAGCAGATATTTGTTACTGGCTCTACAGACGGTCGCATGTATTTATAGCGAGCCAGCAGATAAGATCGACTCGACTGTTCTCTTCTCCTGAAACCATCACTAACTCCACAGCCGTTCCCTTCGTCCTCGAACTGACGTATTATCTTACAAGCGCTAAACATTTCTCGAAACAATTTACCTCCACCATTGTGACTCGGCGTTCGCGTTGGTTCGATGTGCTAGAGACTGTTCTTTGATAACGTACTCGTTTATTGATAATCGCCTTCGGCATCATAGTCCTTCAAGAGAGCGGGGTCTGCCTCCACCGAGACTACTTCTCAGGATAGTCATGCTCACCACAGGTATCTATTGAGGATATCCGCAGCAGGGATGAAGTACGCTGCGCACAAAGGAAAGTTTGAACAATCGATGTTGAGGAGATGCATTTCCGACATTTACTGGTGACACATTGTTGTGCTATGATACTACACTAAGATCAGTTCTTTCAGCAAGAATGGCATGGAAACGCATCTGAAGGAAGAGGGTAGCTTTCGCACATAATATTCGGGCTTTCATCATTCCAAAAGAATAATAAGACTCCGCAAATAGCATTTCTATTTTGTTTTGATGTCTGAGATCTGATTGGACTGGCCGTTACATGTTAATGCTCTAATACGTGCATTGTGTTGAGCAGACCGTAAGGAAATAAGCTGACGTGGGATGCAGACATTTCTTGCGTTCAGTTTGGAAAAGAAGTAGCGGGAAAGAGAGTGGAGGACTTGTCCAGGCGCCACTACGCAAGCACATGAGTGGGGAAATGAGTGAACCTCTGACCGTCAAACCTCTCGACGTACAAGCGATTTCTCAGTGGAGCAGAGTTCATAATGCCGTACTGGTGCATATACATGACAAGGTTGAATGTCAGTTGACAAACTGAGGCTCGACGATCGGGCGTGACAAGAACTACAGAATCTTTGCGTATAGAATAGTTTGAGCTGGTGCGCAAAGCGGCAATGCTATAACCACTAGCGCTGAAGAAACTGGAGTACTGCGTAAAGATAATGGAAGAAGACATAAGAAGTTGAAGATGATGAAGACTATCCGCTGCATAAACGCACAAAAAGGAGAATATATTGACAAGTTGACGATCGCGTGGGAAATGAAAAAAAGAACGAAAAATGTTGAGGCGCACAACGGCGGTCACCCGTGCTTTAATTGTGGTCCCGAAGTTATGTCCTTGACTACTACGAAAGTACCATCTCTTTCAAAGTCGTCGAGGGCTTCTTCGATATGACACTATGTTCTCGATTCGGTCCGATGTACTACGGCTAAGAATTTTGAGTAAACGCCTGTGCAGTCAATCGAGTTACTGCATACTATTATATGTGTTTGTTCGCAGCATGCAGGGATTTCAGTCTAGTTGATGTAATGCAATTGCCCGTAGAGCAGGCTGAACGCCTCATCCACCTACACTAACGATAAGTCCATATGATAAAATCGACTCCGTCAATCTTCGGTCGATTCCATGATGAGTACATAGTGATTGCGGAATACCTATTAGGCAGGATTAGGTCTCTAATCAGTGCTCTGTGCATTTCAGATTCAAAAACGAGCAAATTGTAGTTTTGCACTTTGAATGAAGACCACATTTCGTTTTTTCCCAACTTCCGTTCACTGATTGCTGATCGTCTTTCGCTATCCAATTCCCTGAATATGTTGCGAATCCAGGGTATGTTGGAGAGCCAGACGTTTTGATGCATGTGTAGTACCCGTAGATTCTGAACTTTCAAAACTTTTCTAGTCTGTAGAATGTCCAATGTTGTCACTTTGTTATTGAAAGCTTTGGCTGATAGCTGGTCTGTCGTTTCTTGTTCAACAACCTTGCGTGGAGTATTGGTGATTAAAATCATTTGCAGCAGCATGTGCATTAATTTTTTGCGACATGGTAACATTTCTAGAAAGTTTCAGCCATTTGCACCAGGTGAGTTAGGGACTTCAAGACAATGTGATACACGTGCATCTAGCACCTTGAGGAACACGAACTTATCCTCTTGGAACGATATTGAGGTTCTTGTAACGTGATCACGAATATGGATTTGGAGTTTGGTTTGATTTCTGATGTTTCTCAGCGGCACGGTAAAATGTAAAAATTTCCTCATCAGCACAACCTAAAATGGTGTGAGCGAAATTTTGCAAACTAGGGGAAAAGGCGAAGCGTCTGTGGACGATGCGATATGCGATACAAAGATGGTCTTAAAACGGAATAATTAACCTCTGAACACTGGTCTTTCTGCTCCACTAGTCCACACGTCCACCGTGATAGTATAGAATCATATTCGTCTCCTCCCCTATCGGTGTGCTTTATCGCCTCGGAGAATTCTTCCGCGCCTGTAATCTCTTATCTCGTCTTCTAACCCACTACATTTTATGGCGAAGATCTCTGCATCTTGTGTTTCCGACACTTTCTCTTCATATTTCGTGGCGGTTCACTTCATATTCCTTTTCACTCGTGCTTCAGTGCTCAACTCTAATA
>KZ345197.1:136273-160490 GCA_002352805.1 Teladorsagia circumcincta
CGGCCACGGCAGAGGACGCCCTGGATAGAACAAAGTGGCGAGGACTAATAAGGACAGCGGACCCTGCGACTGCGCGGGACTAACGCTAGGGAGAAGAAGAAGATGAGGAAGTGAATCCACCGCATACCAGGTGAGCTTGAGAAAGATGACTACAGCTCTGAAGTCTTTGAGCACAACCACATGGAGAGTGGTCACATAAGGACTGCTCACAAGCCGTTATGAGCTGCATAGGTGCCACTGCTTAAACGAACAAGAGGAGCACACCAGACACAAAAAGTATGAAGAGTTGGTACCAAGGGCCAGAGAAAATGATTGCGCGACACCGCTTTCATCGGCGACAAAATATTCCTCAAATGGAGTGGGGCTAGTATCTTCGAACTCCGAGTATGTCCGCAAAAGATCCTGAGAAAGCCAGTGGAAGTGAAAGGAATATTCGCCTCAAGACAAGCAGCAGCTAACCATCATCATGATTTCTGCGAGGATCTCAATCACCGGTCACTCACCACTTTACATCCACCTTGAAAGAAGTTGCAAGTTAAGAAACGTGGTGCAATATGTATAGGACACCCAATAATTGGTCTTCATTCCACGACATGGTATGATTTGTCGAATATGGAGAAGTGTTTTGTCCATCGTTCAAATGATGTCGTTGAAGTTTCTGTGTGCTGAAGAAAAACTATGCAATACTAATGCAAGCAGCTATCAACCTACAGGGGTAGCCAAAAAAGGCATTTTGCTAATGACTCATATCAGCAAGCTCTAACGCGCGCAGGCTGCCGTAGTCTGGAAGTCTTTTAGCAGAATATTTCAGAAATGTCCCTCCATACGCAAAAGCAAGCCCCTGCTCACTACCGTCATCGTCTTCAAAATTTGACGTCATCTGAATCGTCGTCATGCCGAAGGAGATGTTTTGTAATGGCTCCAGCCCGAAGCGGCAATGAGATCACTTCAACCGGTTTGTTGATGGATATCTCTCCAGAAACTGTATTTCCGGGTATGCAGACTTCCAGACAGACATGATTCGTCAAGGACCACGTTGAGATAGAACCGTGCCACAACGTTCTCCATGAAAAATTCTTCTGATCTCGTTAGTTTCAGAAGGCCATCATGACGTCTGCTGATAGTACAAAATTCGTTTCAACATTAGTTTGGTTAGTTGGTTCAAATTCAGTGGCCACACCGTATGCAGTGAAAAACAATTAACGTATAAGGTCACACAGGAATTCCTCGAATACCTTGTCTCGTGCCTACTAGATTCGTTGTTTTACACGAAAAACCTCGACACTTCTGAAATTAATCGCCTCTAATCGTCAACCCATGAGGATACTAGATACACTACACTCCACAGTTGCACTTGGGGTTGCGGGCAGTTGTTCGCCTCATTTGCGATCATGAATGTACAACTTACAATATCTAAAATAATAAAATGTTAATAACTTCGGGTAAGCGTTGAAATCATGCGCAGATATGTACACCCTGACACTCAACCGGGCACACCAAGTGGCACACGTGGCGTAACTCTTGATCAAAAGGTGACATCAAGCGCGCTCAAAGATGCTCTTTAATCGGTGCCGCGTCAATGCCCCCTCAATTTCTGCAATTGCGCTGCGTGAAACTGTGTGGGTATGAAGATCAGATCAGTAAATCATCTATCAAAAGTTTCTCGCACGATAGGTAGGGCCTAAGCATTTCTCGACAGATAAGGGTTGGAGCCTCAGTTCATCTAAATGTCCAAAAGATAGCAACACTTCGAAAAAGGGGTTCATGCCGCTATAATTACGGAAAAAAGATAAGAAAAAAGCGGACACTTTCTCCGCGAGGTCAAATGGAGTACAGCTTGGCGTGAGGGGTCCGCGTCCGCTATTTTGTTGAATGTTTTGAGACGCCGAAGAAGAAGCAGTCGTAGACAGGCAAGATGGGTCGGAATAATTTGACTTTGCTCGCTAGTTAGAGTAAGAGTGAGTCTCAGTAGTCCATATGCATGGAAGAAAAGGAAATATATGTGGAAGGTCATGTTGAGAGTACAATGTTTTATAGTCAACTTACAACCAAGTGATAAGAAATATAATTACAGCCATAGGAAGTTTAAGCAAACGTTAAGTGAAAGCGAGGGTTCCAGAGGGCCGAATTGCGGAAGAAACGAATTTTATCATCACATGTTAGTAGGCAATCCCAAGGGTTACAAGTATCCGAGATCGCTCATCATGAATGTCGAAGAGTTCAATTCGCGAGTTGCCGGTGAGTTGGGGTGATGTTGATCAGGACGCCTCGCAAACATGAAGTAGCTTGGTGACATGCACTGTCCAAACCGTGAAAGAGCGTAGCGATTTTGGGATACCTAGATGGCTGCTTATAATTCTAGAACATTGCATTTACCGCATGCTATGCTATGCGACTTCCACACCTATCACCCTATCAATTTGTTGGGCAGTATGCAAGAGTGGTCAAAACGTAGGGTGCCGTCACGATCACAAGATACGTATGTGTACATAAGATCTGTCAGTGTTTCTATGTTCTTGTTTTTGATAACTCTAAGATACTTTCGAGAACGACAAACAGTGATATAATAGGCATGTCACCCAACATGACAATATACACACATGACAAACTGGTGTATCAAATAAATATTCTATGCTAGTCTGCTCTTCGATTGTGAGATGTTATGTTACGTGATGTCAGTTGTGCTGCTAGGGCCAATGCAGTAAGAAAAAATAACCGTTCATGTGCAGGCAACACAAGTAACCGTACGAAAACGAACACCATCAGGTGACTAGATAAAATATACAAAAACTGCAATATAGAGCAGCGGAAGAAAATGCAATGGCTCTCTGCCTTCAGCTGACAGATGATCTTTCTAAGCTGTCAAAAGATTTTCCTGAATTTTATTGATACATGGGGAATTTATGAAAAATAATCAACTTTTTGAACTTTTGCATTTCATGTACAAGAAAACATCGTTCAAATGTTGGATTTTCCTTGTGGTATTTCATTAACTCCCATAAAGAAGGACTTAAGTCAAGTCACGGTCATGGAAGAAGACGAAATGGTTAGAACAAAGTGGCGAAGACTAATAAGCACAGCGGACCCTGCGACTGCGCGGGATTAACGCTAGGGAAAAGAAGGTGATTCTAATAATTTTTAGTCATACCTCGCAAGCAAAAGTAAAAGAAGCAATGACAACAAGTCTAAAGTTTGACAAAAGAGTATCGAACCAGCTTGATAATGAGAAGTGACATGTTAGTATAAAATCACTCTAAGCCTCTACTTCGCCCCAAATTAGTTTTGACAACTGGAGGAAGAATACAAGCGTCAATGGCGTGATACCCACCTTTAGACGACTTTTCTTATAAGACATAATAATCGGGTTTTGAAGGCACGTACGATTTGATCTCAAGTTGACAACGCGCCACATCTTGTAGCTAGGAATCTATCTAGCTGAAGTACCACTGTCCTACAAAAATTCACCTTCCCCAGTTTAGACGGCGAGTCTATCTCATTCTACAATATTTTCCAAGTGTTTCCCAAGATCATCCTGGTTATATTTGTGATTTGTTCTGAGGAAAATAGACCGCTCATCGGTAAAAGGCAAGGAAAGAAGAGAGCAAAAAGTTAACTCCCTATTGTTATTGACTTCGTTTTCTAAGCTAGATGCTGAGCTTTTATATGCTTCCTTCTTTCAACTTTTTCATTTGTTTTCATAAATTTGATATGGTCTTCAATTTTGCTGTCCTACCCAGTACTTCACAGCATTAAAGCAATTTCATACTAGGAACCATTACATTGAGTGATTACAGTGAATGATCGCGGCGTGAATGGCGATCAACGAGAAAATAACAATAACAATATTGAGTAGGAAAAGAGAAAAATGAAGTCTTAGCTGACTCTCTCGAGTTAGTGGGGTATTTCTCACCTACCATTGCGAAGATCATGTATCAAGCGTACCTTTTACTCAGCTTAACACCTTGGGAACCAGACAATGAGTAAAAGAAAACAGTACATTGAAGGGGAGTGATAGTCGGGATCAGGCTCGACCATATGTGATCATGCACCGTGGTTACCGGTGGCAACCTTTCGTCTTTGATTTGATTGCAACAGCTACTTTGATGCCGCTATATTAAACTCATTACCTGCACCAGATATTTCAGATTACTTCCTGTTCATAATATAAGATTGGCGCAGCATAAATGCAAGTTCAAAAATATGAGGTGGAAGAAGTGAACAGACTGGGATTTGGATGACCCAAAATGATATGAGAATTTACCTGCAATCACGCAGGTCCCCATAATTAAAGCCCAGCGTAGGCTCATTGTGACAGTGACAGTGGTGGTAAAACCCTATAGTTTCTCTTCCGTGGCCAGCTTTTCGTTGCTCGGAAGTGTTCGTTAACTTAGGCTCAACTCACCAGTCATGGTTGCTAGGGCAGTGCTCGCAAGTGACAATCGATAAGCATGAAGCGACTTGTTTTTCTATAATGCGCTTGCACTTGAAAGTAATCACCGATGATTGTCTCAATCGTTAATCGTTTTGAATCCGTAATCTGTCCGTTCCCGGTGAGTGGGAGCGAACAACGGACAGGAACGTGAACGAAATCAGTCGAGAATATGAAATCATATTTGTATGGGAAATAGACTTCTTTGTGCTCATAATCCTGGCTTTGAGTAGGAACAGCGCCACTTATATAAATTTAAATCAGAAAAATTATAAATAGAAAAAATAAATGTATACGCAGAATTTTCTGCTAGAAAGCTATGTGACATGTAAACGAAGGTCAGTATTTGCTTACTTTCCTGAATGCTAGGTTTTCGGCGGATTTTCTTCAATGCTAGTTACATAGCCTAAGAATCTGGAAATTCCATTTGCGACATCCAAATTCTGTCATTGTCGTCTACGCAGGTGTCAAACTACGTCCTTGGGTCCATGAAAAGGGTAATTGCCACCAAAAAACAGGAACTCCCCTCAATAGGTAAGAGCTAAATGAGAAGCACTGGAAGATACTTTGTGAAAAAAATGTAAGTGAAAATTCGTTCAAACCATCAAATGGGATCTTTGTATATTGTGTTAATTTTTGAGGTATTTGTTAATCAAGTACACTGGATGCACTGTTCCAACAACTATAAAATTTTGCTCCGATAATTCAATGCAATAGCAGTTTCAGTGCACTTTCACTACAGCAGCTCGGTTGCATATCAGCTCATACTTTCTTAGTAACAGGATTTATGTGACAACAACTACATATGATTGCAGCGCCGCAACCATAACATTAAGCTGTTGCAAATAGCTTAGTCAGCACTCTTGATGCCGAGTGTGCTCTGGTTTGTGATCTTCATTTTTATTTTTTTATCCACAATCTCCCTAAAAATTCCGTTAATCGATTAATCATTAATCAAAGCAATCTTTCAAATAAAATGTGAGCTCAGATATGGACGGACTCTCACATTTCACCTAAGGCCCCCTTGATCATCGATTTGCTCAAGGGGGCGCTAGCACCGTCTCCATTCGTACCTGTCCTCCCTTGAAATACAGGAGCCTTCAGTCCCTTTCTTCGGAGTTTTCTTGGAAAAGCGGCCATCTAGCTGGCAATCGGGTGTTCTTTGGAGTACGGAGGCTTCCAGTCGGTAACCTCTCCAGACTAACGGTCATCACAAAATCGCATAACGTGTCCGGCCCACGTGATCTTCAATTCCTTCTCGAAAACAGATCCCCTGAACGTCGACGTTGGCGTTGTTCCGCTCTGCACTTGCGTGTCTAAGGTAATTCCGAGCATCGTTCCCTCGACAGCGCGCTGGATAATGCTGACCGGATGCTCGTTGTGCCTGCGTACTGTACAAGTATCTTAGGCGTAGGTTGAGGCAGGAAGGACTGCGGAATTGAAGTGAGTATTCAGTTACACTTCCTCGCGCGGATATTCACTCTCGACACTACTCTCAGAGTAGAGGGTCATGATCGAGGAATTCCTCGACCGCAATTCATCCTGTTCTTCATGTTGATTTCCCGACCTAGGTACACTTAGCTGGTGCAGACCGAATATTCACAATAATTCTGGATCCGCTGTTTCATCAGGGCTTCTGAGCTTTATGAAGAAGGAAGCAGTGAGAATCTCATCTCACAGAAGAGTTACAATGGATGCCGTCTTTGCCGGCTAAAGGGTGACTCGGAATCTACCGATGAATCCCAAAAGAGCGATATCTGATAACTATGATTAGAAGACAGGGAAAATGGCCATAAGCGCAGGTGGACCGGTCTGCGCGTCTTGATTTGTCTTGATTTAGCAAGATTTAGGAGTCTCCAATTTTTATTTTCGTAGGTCTTCGATGGGAGCAGCCTGATAATACTGGACAATGAGAGTGTATCCGGCACCAGCAGATAACAGTAAAGTATTACAGTGCACCCATGCAAACTGGTGACTTTGCATGTCGCTTTGTATGTATGTATGCATGTATGTATGCAGATATGTTGGCCGATCTTCTGTCTGTCCGCATTGAGTGAATAGGCAGCCAAAGGGATAAACTATCAGCTAACAAAACATGGGAGTCCGCAGGTATTTCTATGTTGATATTTTGAAGTGAGATCATTGTGATAACATCTCCTAACTGCTATATGAACCTGTAGAGAAAGCTTTCGGCATTTCCAGCATTAGTGCTGTAACGGTTGCTTCAAGGCAGGAGGAATGGAGGCTGGAGAAGGGGGAGGGGAGAGGAAAACCAACCACCAACAAAGAGAAGTTCCGAATACGTGATTCGACATGATTATAACTTAATGCCATGACTGCGATGAATGTGTGACGTGATTATAACTTAATACAATGACTGCGATAAATATGTGACATGATTCTAACTTAATGCCATGACTGCAGCAAATATGTGAGACAACCTTGTCGAAACTTTTGTCCAAGTCGCGAAATCTTATTCGCTCAATTCTCTCGTACCACAAATATAGTAGAAGGTGTAAAGCATGCTTTAGGGAAGGTGGGTTTCAGATTGTTTGCTAGGGTACAAAACTGGTCACACAATATCTGCACGAGAATGAGCTGGGATAAAAGTTTCGAGGCTGTTTGACATCAGAGTTTCAACGATATTGTTGTAACGATAGAAAGTCAAAAAGGGTCTATGTAATTTTATGTTAAGAAGTTCGATGATATGGCTGCAGCGATGATAGCGGAGCTACTCATGGCATCAACTCTATGAGAAAATAGGCACTGGGAGTTTAACGAGTCTCAAATAAATCTAAAAGTATGGTGTTAGTGGGGACTCACGTTTAAATAGATAAAGAGGGTCTAAATGATTCTCTCAAGAGAAAACGATAAATCTTAAGCTTGGCTACTCCTGTGATTGGGTCATAGTTCCAATGATTCACCATTACAATCATTCCTTTGTTTTAGCACCTGAACCGCATATGAGCAATAATTGATATTCGGCACATACAGATAAATAACTGGTAGAAAGGTAGCATAAAGGTTCCAATTCAAAAACGAGGGTTTCAAATGGCTGAATACGGGGTTCAAGGCCTCTTGAAGCCTTAGGTCTTGCACGGTTACAATATGCTCATAACCAGGAATAAGCAAGGAGCATTGGCATGTAAAAAGCAGTACTCATTTCTCTCTTGTAGTACGATGAAATGAACAAATAAAGTGGTCAACTCCACAGTACTAGATACTGTGGAGTTGACCAATTTATAGAACTAGATTGATTAATCGGTTTGTGAGCATGTTATGATAGGAAAGTAAAAAGAAGAGCGCAAAAACAGTATAAATTGGAAAAGCAATCCAACACGTCACAGAAGGAGCCAAATTTCATCCCCATTTGTTGGATTCATTTCGATGGTTGTTGGTGGTGTCGCTCCTGGAGATTTCAGCCTACAAAAGTCATTCAACAAACTCGTGAAGTAGTAGCGTTTGAGAAAATAGGGTGACGCAAGCACTGAAAATCCCAGGTCGGCTATTTCATTTTCAGTATCGCAGCACATTTCACTTGGCTCAACATCGCAGTGTCATATGAGGGCGTATTCATCTAAGCAGTGACTATGCAGACGAGTTGACATGCAGATCAATGTGCAGACTTTCACCCTCTCAGGCAGGTTTATTACCTACCAAATCGCCTGAAGAGTAATCTTTGATTAGGGCGAAATTTGGTTTAGGGTAAATATATTTCTTTGATTTGCATAGCAACTTGGTAGCAACCATCGCTTCCGCAATAATTTGCAGAAATGTCGTCGAACAGCATTATTGCTACATGCGCTTGTTGCTATAGCTTCGAACAATTTATGCCTCTAGAATAATTGTTGGAAGCGCTCAAAATTTTCATCTTTAGATGAGTTCGCTCAGAACAAATAAATATGCCGCTGAACACCTTTCAAAGCCCAAGTGTCAACCTCTTACAACGACCCTCGCAGACAAAGGCAGGTGATGCTCACCACAAAGCACAAAACAATTGACATCCTACACGCACGCATCTGCCACTTTTGCGCCAAATGAGATGCCATTCTTGCTCGAGAAGTCAAGCTATCCTCGGTAGCATGTTTACAAAGCAGTGACCTCTCAAACAAACCCTCTCCGAACAATTTCTGCACTCTTCCTCAACAAGAATATGTCGGTTAGTTTCCCTAGGAACGAGATACAAAGGTTCAAGCACTAAGACACTGTTTTCGATCTGAAACGAACCCAAAAACCACGCTCCATGAGCAGTCGAGGGTAGGTGGGGCAGAGACGCGTGGTAAGAAGTGCACCCTGGGGTGGCCACGAACTAGTGGACGCATTGAAAAAAAAATCTAATAAAAGCGTTGGTGGCTAACAGATGCAAACCAATCGATAGCGAAGGATGCAGTAGAAGCGCGAGATGTTAGCGTAGTAAGTCGAAAAGTCACAAGAGTTTCGAGTGGCAGCATCTCGAGAACCAAGTGGACGCGTTTCCGCCAGCATTTGTGACAGATCTACGGCGGGAATTCGAATGCTCAATAGTCCTTCCGGTTGTTCGAATTGTTTACCAGAACAATGGTGGAGGTTCTCCACTGAAACTGGCATAGGTACGTTGGATGAGAGCCGAAACAAAAATAGAGGATGTTAAACTTTTCCAAAAATGTCACGATTCCGCACAAGTTTCGAAGTTCGTTATTGTCGCTGGAAACTCGATGGGGTATGACCTGTTGTGGTGCATATTAACACAGCTCAGAATATCAACACGAAATTCCACTTGAGAAAGCAACAATTTTTTTATTTTCTTTTTTTTGTGAGTACTCACTCTGCCTGTCGTGCAGAATCATATTTCTACCAAATTTTCTTTCGCTGCATTTTTTTCGACTCCTACGAAGGGAAATTCCCAGCAAAAGAGGCGCAGGGATTGTCGAATTCTCAGCCTGCCCTGCAATTTGATCGAGGGAACTTCAATATTAATGATTTACTCGATAAAAATTTTTGGGATATGTTACTCATTGCTATCTGACGAAGCAGGGCCTTATCATGAGAGAACATTACAATATCGCAAACACGGATACGGAAATTGTTGTGCAATCCGTTTTTATTAATATCAATCCATGTCTGGAAAACAACTAAGACGAGCAATTCCAATGTACGACTTTCGATGAATCTTGGCATGTTGTGAATATGTTCGGATTCTTATACTGCTGATGATGTTACGTTTGCTTTATTAGGCTAACGTTTCGGCCTTGTCGTCTCCGTCGACGCCTGGAAGTCAAAGATAAGTGCGACCTAACCTCCAAACACCATTTCAGACTTTAAAACAATTCATAGTAGACAAAAGGCATCTAGATGGACGTTGCAAACCACCAACGCTCATAGGACTAACCTTACGTTGTGACTTAACAACAACTCAAGGTGAGTCATATGGGGTTGGTGGTTTGTGACGTCCATCTAGATGCCTTTAGTCTAGGATGAATCGTTTCAAAATCTTCAATGGTGTTTGGAGGTTAGGTCGCACTTATCTTTGACTGTCAGGCTCTGACGAAGGCGACAAGGCCGGAGCGTGAGCAGTTTATCTTAGAAACACGTCGACAAGTGATGACATCTTTCATTTGTCGTTTTTTGGTCTGTGTCTTCTTTTTCGCGACTGTTTTTTCTGTTTATCGGCTGCATGTGGGAAACAAAAAAATTAGGAGCATAATCTGGGGATTCGATATATAAAAGATGAGAAGGTGTCGCTCATATCGCTCGACTTGCAACACTTTCTAAGGATATTGGTTGATTTTCCGCTATGATTTATTTTCGGAGAACGTCTCCCCCATCATCCATGGATTAAGTAAACGTTCTGGATATCACGTCATACTGCGTTCATTGAGAGGAAATCTTGATTTTTTTACCAGTATGTGTTTGTTTGGCTAAAATTTGTTATTCTCTCATGATAAGGCGCTTATCTCGGTCGTATAGAAAGCAGAGTTCTACAGTATCTCACCTGCAGATTACTCGAGTAAATTATTTGTATTGAAGGGATTCCGATAAATTTTGGTGATGACGATTCTACAATTCCTGCTCTTCTTGCTTGGACTTTCCAATTATAAAAGTATGACAGTGGTTTTGCGTCTGCCATAAACTAAAGATCATGAAGGGATGAAAATTTTGAAATTTCATCAAGTAACAATGAAATGCAGCGGAAAAACATGTGATAGAAGCATGATAGGCAGAACAAGTATTTCCAAGAGAAGAACGAAAAATTGTTGCTCTCTCAAAGAGGAACTGCGTGCTGATATTTAGAGTTGTGTTTACATGCATCACGTTTAAAAGACAACAGATGGACTTTTAGGCTAACGAATTGGATCCCAATGGATCGATCACATGCGATCTCGAAGAAGGCCTAAAACGAGGTGGGCCGATCCAATGGTGAAGATGTTCGGCCAACAATGGAAACGATGTGCACAAGACCGGAACGGATGGTTCAAAGTCGACTTGCGTGAACGGAGAAGTTCGCCAGGACAAGTCGGATACAGGTGATACAGGTGACTTACATGTATCAAAATTCTTCTTGGAGGCATTTTCCAAAATCATCTCTGGATGTGGGTTTCTGGGAAATTTGTAGGTTGAAGTATCACTATGATGTGCAGTGTATGTCTCACTAAAGGAGACCGCTCCGATTTGGGGTCTTTCTCATTTGAGAAGGAACACTGCCGCAGTCGCCATCGTCGCCAATCGAGGACCGAGCTAGCCGAATGCATTATGCAACTTCGTATTGACCATTGGAGCAGTGATTTGTGTTGTTATTAATGTCAACGTGGACTTTTCGTGAATGCTTCAAAAATGAAGAAGTTCCAGAAGGTACAAGGGATATTCTAAGGGTCATACACCATGCAACTCTCTATCCCCTCGCCCTCGCTCACGACCCTTACTACTTTAGTACAACTGTTCCTACAGTGATTACTCCTGGTATCAAGTGACGCGCTCAGCTCCCTTCTAACCACCAACCTCTAGAGGCTCCTTTGACGACCCTGCCGCACCTACCCCCTCCTACACGCGCCGCGCCCTCAACTGTCTCAAAAGCGGTCATCGCTCGGATTTTCCGAGAGGGCTGTTGGCCCCGCCGACCCCCAAATACGATCCCCACAGAAAATTCGATGCGACTCTCGCATTGAAAATTCCAACAGGTGCTGCTTGCTCGTGCTTGTATTCGCCCGAGTGATAGGCAGCAATGGCGCCCACTTCTGCCCCTTACGTCGGTACATTTCAGATTATTCGCAATAGAATCTCAATGACTAGCGATCAACATAATTTCCCGGATTGCTTATGGAATGGTCGTCTGCCTATTCGATTATTGAATTTCTCCGAGGAAGTTCTGGACGAATCTTTTGTAGCACTTCGGGAAGCATTGATAGCGACATGCTATATTATGCTATCCTATTTCGATATCCGATCGATACCCTACATTGCAGGAGACCATCGGACCAAATCGAGATGCGTGATCTGTGTGAATTTACTTTCTTCAGTGCTAATACTGAGAAAAAACAGTTTCTGCACGTTCAGATAAGGTTTTGGAGAATAAACTTCTGAAAAGGATGTTTACAATCATAAGGATGTATGCATTCGTTACCTATTTGTCAGACATTAGTGCGTTGACTAACCACGCCACGACTAATCGGCTTGACAGGATTTCGTAGCCGTTTTTCGCCAACCAGACAATTTTCTTAATGCATTCCACGTTAAGGCAGCCGGTCACGCCGAACTACTGTATTTAATCTCCACCCACTGAAGTGGAACTCAGTGTGTCAGTGTGTCAACCAACCTTATGAGAGTCCGCTCGACCGTCGGTCATGTCTGGTCAACTGCATAATGTGTAGCACTAACTGCTCTGAAGCCTGATTGAATCTACACTATCACCTGCTCAGGTTAACTGATCAAACCCAGATGAAACATACAAAGCCCGAGAATAGGAGGTTTTGTATGCTCATCTGGAATTGAGCTAACCACTGGTCGTGCCACCAGAAAGCGCCATTCCGAAGCTCCTCCCCTTCCTTCCTCCCTGAGAAGCGCAATATCCAAGTATCAAATCCATCTCGAGGGAGGTCGCCATTCCTAACAGCTTTGTAGTATAATAGTAACAGTTGGTTTATTCCACCGATCTTTTCCAATCAGTCGGTGAACTTCTCACCGAATTGATCTCATTTTGGGTATCAGGCATCACGGAGAGAAATAAAAAGCAAAACAGACCGATAGATTATGGTTCTCCTCTTGGGAAGCAGAACGTGTACTGCAGTCTCAATTAGAATCATACTGGAGTCCTGAATTTTGTAAGGCCTTACAATGACTCGCATGGGCAAGTACAGGTCCAGGTAAATGTTCAACTTTTTTGTTGGATTCATTTTTGGTGAAAGGGGTCATATTTGAAGGTTTCACAGGTAGCCGTGAAGTGGGGTTAGAGTTTTCTAGTGGCTGTGACATTCCTTGGTTTGTTAACTCCTGTCAATCTAGAATAAATGTAGAAGATTTAGCAGTTCTCACTGTATTTTGTTCCGCACGTGGCCCGAGATTTCCGGCAGACATGATGCTACTTGATATGATTTCGTTTGTTGCAGCAAATGCTCCCGTGTCTTATGATGCCCAAAAAAACAGCTGCACTAGCCTCGGCCAAACTGGGGTTGAATTTGTTATTACTATCCAAAATTTGACGCTGTCATTCATGTGAAGGCTTAGCAGTTGTGAGTGATTAGCGTCACTGTGTTATCATAATGAAGAATGTTTTGGAACGACAGATCAGATGTCCTCGCAAATACTCTCGAGCCAACTTTATGGGTCCGTGATTAGATCAAAGGGGTGCCTCCACTCTACGTATTGTAGATGAGTTACGGGGGGGGAGAGGCTCCTGCAACTCCTTTATCGCTTTCTCTATCGTTATTCTCTACGCCGATTTTCATGGACTAACCTGATAAGTAACTCAGTGTACCGAAAAGGCACAGGAGTTTCTTTAGACATACCCTTCTTCCTACATATGTAATATTTACTGTATTGGAAATTGAGTTAGCGATTATGTACTATCCCTTTATTGATTCCTGTGACCTCTTGCTAATATTAGTGTTCCAGTTCTAGATTGTGTTCTGTATAATTGCTGAAGCATGATACATGAGCTCGAAAATAAATAACTAAATAAGCCGCTCGGCAACCAAATGGATTTTGCATTCGAAAAAAAAAGCTTGGAAACTGTTAAAATTAGTAAGGCTTCTTGCCTCACAACACAACTAAGCGCTGGATAAAACGATTCTTGGTGCCACAACTACACACCATGTGTGATGAGGAACCGCCCTGGTTCCTCGAGTCTCAAAAACCATTATGATTACTTGAATTTGCGTCTCCACGAAAACATCGTTGCGGCCAGCTTGAGACGTTCTTGTTTTTCTGCCCACACTCCGGGATAGCAGTTGAAGGTTAGCATACTGCTACAAGGGAACGACGAAGCAATCTTTGCCAGTAGTCGACTCTTTTGATTGTCTTAATATTGAAAAATAAAATAAAAATCAGATTGAAGTTTGGAAGTAGAGACATTTGGATGAAGCTACGTAAGGATTACTTTCCACATCATTTTCTTCAGCCTGACGGGACCACGACACCACATGCTGCGATCACATGCTTTTCTTAAACCACAGACCTGCAGTAGTGCTCAAAAGTCTTCGGCTAGGTATTTTGCGACTGTGAAGTTTTATATTGAAACAATTTACCTCGAATTATGGTATGTATGTGGGATTTCTTTGGTGAATCATCGTCATTAATTGTACGCCACGTGCTTTCTTTTGACAGAACTTTGAACTAGACTAGGCTGGACTCAAAATCAATGACAAAGGCAGGCAGTTTAGATTTCCGAAAATCTGTAACATTTTGAAAAATCAACTATTTTACCATCAACTTTCTTCGATTTCTTCATTAGTAGGACAAGTTATTTCTTCAGAAATGCACCGTGCCGATCAACAGTGTTGTTCGTGATGCAGTCCTTTCTTATGTGCATCTCTTCAAGGGTCGTTTGACCCTGACTCTTTCGTATGAAAGACATCCTGTAAGTGCATCGAACAGCCTATGTGGGAATCTCTTAGAACGCGAGGATAAATGGCGACTGCTTAATTCTGGCCGGTTCCCCAACTCAAACGCTGTCGAGCACTTGTGCAATGCATCTAGGATAGCTATTGCAGCATAACCCCACAACTGCCTAGCAATAGTCAATCGAGGAAGTTGAGGAATAGAACGCTTCCCACAGTCACTCTTTACCAACTTTGTAACCAGTGTGCATCACTTGCCATGTGCATGCGCTGCGGTCCGTAGTGTTCATAACTCAACCAAGAACCATTTCCATTTGAAGAAGGATCATTTTGAGTTAGTGTAGCGTCACCATCAGCTACACCAATCGCTGCCTTCGAATGGAAGCCTTATTTCTGTTCTTCGCATAGCGTATTTCTATCACTAGCGCCTATGATGTACTGCAGCAGTCTCTTCTATGCACGATCCAAACTTCATCGAGGTAGGTTACTTAGCAGTGATATCTCATGCGAAAGTCACCTTCGCCCTCATGCACATCAGTGTGGAAATAATGTCATCGAAAGGAAAGAAAATGAGATACAAAATTGCAAACAGCAATAACCTTAAAATCAGGGTAAAGTACAGAGGTCACAAAAAACTTCCAAACGATAATCGGAATCACTTGGTTCCATATTCTGTGGAATGATTTGCAATATGCTGCCGTAGAATTATCTCAGCTTTCATGATTTGAAAAACGCTACGGCGGAGAATTCCATCAAAGTCTTTTGAGCGCTAGGCGTTTTTAAGATCCGAATAAAACAATCGCTATACCTCGCAGAGTACTGGAAGTCACCCACGACACTCACTCTGTCCTTTTCATCAGCCAAATTTACATATACATGTGGCATTCGAAGCAGAGTGTATACGTCGTTGTTTCAAACGTTTGCTTAAAGATTGACGACCTATCTCACGTCAATGAATGTCAAAAAACCCTTATGGCAGACGAGTTTCTGAGAATTTGAGCCATTTTCTTTACAGTGGCTTAGAGTGTAAGAGTTGTCAAAGGTCTGTAGAAACAGTTCCTTGTAAATATCAGCGTTATAATGCTGCAAAAGGATACCGGCAGCTCCAATCCCTAAGTCTGCAATCTACGCGGTCTTCACGAACGACACTGTAAGCTGCCAGCATGTCAACAAGGTAAAGGCAGCTTTTGCGATGAGGCGATACTTAGTTGTGGAAAGAGAACCACCAAATGGTACATCTGTGGGGAAAACACGTGGATTTTTCTTTCAATTTAGACCTTATACCATTAATAATCTACCACTAACTACCGTTAATTACGAATATGGCACAAGAAAAGAAGCGCAAACTATGCGGTAACGGTTTCACTTCAAATTGGTTGCTATTATCCTCCTTTCTAGATGTCGACGATGACCTTGTTTAAGAACAGAAGGGTGATTTTGGAAACTTTCAGCGCTACGATAACGCGCCTCCTTCCGCAAAAGCATAACCTATCGTCTAGCCGGATCCATCTCCGCTATCAACCTTTCTTTTTCTTCAAAATCCATTTCATCGCTATTTGTATTATCAACACGCTCACAACGAGCGTATTTTTTCCGTGCGCGCGCAAGGAATGGGACACTTTTTTTGAGCACAGTGAGTATAGGTGTTCAGTCGCCATCGTCGCCCTGAGAAGCAGATTTATTTATTTTTGAACTGACTAGAAGCTTCAAAAGAATGCAAGAAACAGGAGCGAAAATAGCGATATCTCCGGGAAATTCTTTAAGATTTCATCATGTCATCCGCAATTCTGAAAGCTTGGGATTGAGTTTGGGATCAAAATGGCTAGGTTTCTCGTTAGACATATCCTCGTGGTCCTGCTGCAAGCAAATTGAATTACGGTTAGATGAAAGAGCGTTGACCGAGCGCTGAATACGGCGAAAAGGTGGATTTGGGCGTTCACTCTGTTGCTTTAATGTAATTGTAGAAATATTCCAAATGGAAGAGTTGGTTGATATATGATTGAAGCCAAAACAAGTAAGCTTGAGTGTCAATATAATTACTGAAGCAAAAACTCGCGACTTTCATGTGATCCAAGTAGCTAACAATGCGTCGGTCACCATTGACCGACATTGCCTCACGGGTCAGACTGCCTGTCTGTCAACGTTGACTAACATCAACGTCAACGTGTTAAGGGCGGCCAAGCCAGTTGACAGAGTTCCAAGAAGGAAATAGAATTTTTGTTCCGACTGTTAATTCCTCTGCAATTCCTTATGCTTAGTTCTGATTTTTTTCAAATCGACGCATGACCATCCATAAAAATACCAAAGAATTCCTAGCTTGTGCCTTGGCCCTCATATCTTTACATTCAAAATTCCCTATTTAGAACTCTTCGCATCGTTTTCATAATGCTGTCGAATCTGTAGCTGATTTGATCATGGCCCTCACTGCATCGCGGTGGATTCCCTTTTTAGATAAAATGTACAGCCACCAATTGGGTTCCGTAACCGATCCATGTATAGGAGAAAGACTATTACGTGAACTGCAATTGAAAGTCACAGGACGGTCTGGCTATGCATTCTTCGGATACAGCACATATAGGGAAGAAGCCACCTGGCTGCGCATTGGACCAGAAATTCCACTCGTTTCAAGTTAAGTGGAGCCATCCACTCAATGAGGACCATAAAACCATAGAATTACCCACGAAAGACAATGGCGAATCTGCTTGATCCAGTCACGAGCTTTGTTAACTGTGCAGTAAATGCATTCTTGTAGTTCAATCTTGTCACCACAGAAACACAGAAACACGATCACAACACACAAACACCCAGAAACCGTAATGAAAAGTAAATAACGAGGAAACTACGACGTAACTCTAGACGAAGTAACAAGTCGTGCAAGCAAATACCTAAGCAAAACTTGCGTTGTGTCCAGATTTCATCTCTTGGCGAGACTAGTCAGACACCATCGCTAGGATCACTCAGCTCAAGCAACGGTGGACCGATAGCCTTCCCCCTCACACCGACAAAAATGGATCCCAATGACAAAAGACAGTTTAAAGGAATCTTCCACGGAAAGACTGCTCATTTTCTTCTTGTGTACGGGTGTTGGGCATGGTGACCGAAGACTATGTGTAAAGTTTGGAGCGAAAAGAATGAAATACCCAAAACATACATCACCTGGAAAGGCTCAAATGTTGGACCAGAATGGACCAGTGGGCGGAACCGGAAGTGCTCTTGTAACAGAGTGCATGGCGGTCGCGGAGCCACGTGTAAGTTTCTGGGATGTTCCAACTTGGAATCCGTTCACATTCACTCTTCCAACAAATTTGTACGTGTTGGCTTCCCAGAGCCCATAGTTGTGACAAGTTTTGGCGGGAATTCAAATTTTTTGTAGGCTTCCTGACTCTTCGGATTAACAGCAAAACCAGCGCTTAATTCTCGGTCTTTTTGCTATCCTCATAAAGCAAGAGGACTAAAGTACCAGTTTCTTATAAGAGTGGAGGCAGGGCTTTCCCGTGGACGATTCCTTTAGAGTTCGTTATCTACAAGCACATTCCCAAAAAGCTTCTCAGCATGTTATATCACGACCGCCTGCGTCTCTATCACGCTGTACCCCTCGTTCTTTGCTGCCCGCGTTATCGAGCTTCGCTATCTTAGTCCGTTTTTTACCCCATGTGCCATCCTGCCATCATACCTATTCCATACATTGGATGATTTATGTAAACTTTCTCTTTTCGATATGTTTGCTTGATGCTAGTTATTATTTTGTAAAAAAGGCGCCCTAAGAAGGGGCATTGCAGTCCACAGTCTGCACTAGTGCCAGTTTGGCTTAAAGAGTCCTCTAAAATTACGAGCTGCTATCAGCTTTATTTACGGGTCATTCCTTTAGATGTTTTGTTGTATGTATGTTTTCTTAAGCTGGATGACATAAATGTTCATCAAAACTATTATTTACTTATTGAACATCCAGAACCGTGAAAAAATGGTGATTGCTCAGGGATGAGAGGGTTTCCTCCCTTCTGAGGCTTACCCCTAAACGTTCACAAAGGGACAATTAATATGTTTATAGTAGTTTCAATCGCGTTACGCGTCTAAAATCGTCATGCCCCTGCCCTTGCTGCATGAGCGCCGAAAAAAATAGTTGTCAGAAGAATAACTTCATAAAAATAGTGTTGCACGTCGAGCAAAAAATGTCCACGTAGTGAGGGCTTGCAGCGAGCAGTATAAAAAAACACGACGATTCTTTAAGGTTCTGAGAACCTTTTAGAGTTTCTCGAAAGAAATTATAGCAAAAGAACGTCGAAGAGCATAGGCGAGTTAAGCTCGTAAGAAAATGAAAACGGACTAGCGAAACTTGAAGTCTGCATGATATTGTCATCAAGAGGATGATCAGCCAAAAAAAGATCGGAGCTTGAGAAAGAGAGTTGAACAGATTCAATCGAATACGTTCAACTGATAGTACAAATAAGCTCAGAACTCGAAGTTACGTGTACCAAACGAAGAAAATCGCCGACAAGCAAAATAATACCGAGATTATGAATGCAAAGAAATGCGGATTTTCTGTTAGGTATGACGAATTGAAGTCCTCTGATCAGACGAAAAAGGTCAACTTCTTTGCCCTCTAGAACATTTGTAGATGAGCGACCACTGATGAACTGGTAATGTTAAGGTGTTTTTAAGCGTACTGCCAAAAGCGAAACATCAAACATCCCGGGGAATCGTTCTCACGACCAAATGCCTTGGAATCTGACCCGCGCGAAACAATGCGCTACGGTACATTTTGTGCCGCATTGTTTCTCCGGTTAGGTGCACAACGTAGAGAGAAACGTGCATGGAGAAAGCTGTCATAACTTCGTTATAAGAACCGTGCCACAGTTTCGGAAGATGGATTCAAATTCAGCGCCCTAAGGTACATAGTAAAATGCATATTCTTTTCTGAGTACATGGCGACCAATGATCCTTGATCCTTACCTGGAATGAGCAAGGCTATTTGGGGAGAAGTCAAAAGTTTTCAGCCTGGTCCCGCACCTTTTTGGTGGCGATTTTCAGGTAGAATGCAGCTTGGTCGTCCTAAAAAAATTCATTGCTTACTTCCCCTTCCCAAGCCAGTACACGGATTAGTGTCAGTCGTTTTTTGTTTACAGAAGCCTGCCGTGACAGTGCCAGCTGAATTCAGCTCCCCATGATTGTAGAACATTCACGTGCAAACTCCCGATTTGGTTAGCCATCGTTCCAAGAAAAAATCCAAGTAAACAAAGAAAAGAATATGGCAGAAGGTGGTCACTTCCATACTCTCAGACGTCTCTCTTCAACGAATGCACAAGTACCTTTGAAGATTCAAACGCAACCGAGTGCGGTGAAACTATTAGGTTGAGTAATTGCCGATTTGACAAAAAATCTTTCAAAGTTCACAACTGTCTTGTGAATCACCTTGATCAACTGCCGCATCTGCCACATGTGTGTACAAATGTCCTCTACCTATCCGCAAGTGATGAGATCCCTCCCTCACAGAACTACCCAATCTTCGGCGACAATAATCATGGACGTCTGTTTTGAGGTGCTCGCAATCGTCGTTGTTTTTCTCGTTAAGGAAACGAGCAAGCAAGAGGATCAACTGGTGATGGTTTGTGAACCATCAGTGGATTATGAAAAGCGGGAGAGAGCCACGAGGCCGAGATTCTACTTAGTACTCTGGCACTCCCTCCTTACAAGTTGGTTGCGAGATGCCGTCCAGTGGAACAATTTTATGAAGTGGAAGCCTTAACTTTGCGATATCACAAGCGAGTTTATCCAGCTGTAGACAGTAGGTGTTTGCGTCAGCTATGGCGGTATTGCTTAAAGTCTGTAATGCTGCAATCCTACAATTGCCTACTCGAGGTGATGTTCACTATTAGGGCTCGTTGTCGCTGTTGAGCTGCACGTTCCTAATGACACCTTCGGTAGACTGCGCACTCGCCGACCCCGGTGACCACTTGTCAAGCCCATCGAAACTACGGCTTCCGGAAAGCAGTTTTTGGTAGTTGATCACATGTGTCCTCCGAGCCACCTCGCCCAGCTCGTGAGAATTCCATCTCTCCAGCGTCTACGATTTCTCCATGGCTAAAATGGATTGGCACATGGTGCATTGGGAGGACTGAGGCCCACTGCACTTTGACGGGTACTGGGGCCGGCTTGCCTTCAGTAGCTCTTGCATACGTTTAATACCTACGGTCATTGGGTGTCCGAAACGTTGTTGGTCTTCAGGGCCGTGATCGCCCTGGCGAAGCTCCCCGAACTATTATACTTTCAGCAGATATTCTCTTTGAACGACTCTGATCCTCCAGATTCACAAGTATTCCGAGATGCTCCTATCACTGAGTGCCCCAAACAGAGCTTGTGAAATCAACAGTGACGAACATGTGTTCGAATGGACGGCATTATTTCTCCCTAAAGACGAGAACTGACCGCGAAATTTCGTGTTTCGGAAGGGCACTAAGGTACATAAACCTTTGCGGAGAACAACACAAGCATTTTTTGGGCAAGATGGCGCGGGTGTGAAGATATCGACAATTACTTATGACTCAACCTAATTAATCTGTGCGACATTTATTTTGCAAAACCTAATATTTCTTATAATGAATGGCTACGGCTTCTTGGAGGCCCTTGTAAGGACTCAAAATGTAAAAAAGCCTGGTGACTCCGCGAAAAGAATTTATCAGAATCTGAGATATTCAAGTCGTTAACTACTCTTCTGCATCATCAATGCGATGCAGAGAATCGAGAGCTTTATCGAAGCTGATGGCAATAATTACTATGAAATCAATCACTCTCTAGAATTATGAACTTATGGTTAGATATTTGTGAGCAATAATCAAATTTTGAACGTTTTTGTGATGTACTTAATTTTTTCCCCCAGTATACTGCTGATTTTAATACTAACTTGGTCATGCCAAAATACGAGCCTCGAGCCTCCTGCAATCATTACTCCATTTCTTCGTCAAGGAGCTGTCGATTAACGCTGTTATTAACGATTTCCGAACCAACACGTGTGAGTATGGTAAGTATACCATTGAAAGTCGGGATGAAATGGTGTTCCGGCAGGGTACCTTGTAGCGCGCATGCCTGGTAAGCGAGAAGTGCGGGTTCGAGCGAGCCCCGACTGGAGCAAAAGTTTTGTTCACAACCTATCATTCTTGTGAAGTATTCTGAGGAGCGTTTATGCAGTGGTCACATGTCCTTGTTTTGTTTTCCTAGACAAGCAGGTACTAATTGATGGTAAGGCACTCAGGGGGGGGCGGACCGTCAGGGTGACACTACCACCACCACCCAGTCGATCCAAGTTTTTTTTTCAACTTTCATCGTTAGTCGTTATTTGAAATATCATTTATTGTTTGCTTTGCAAATGCTCCATGAATTAAGGAAGTAAAATTTAGTCGAAATATATTTGAGAATTTGGAAAGTGCATACCATGATGAAAGGACATCGATTGTCTTAATCAATGTTTTGTTCCTCACAAGCGTCTAAACTGTTCGTCATGTGGACGGCTCAGCTTAGGGATAGCTCTCGAGGATTGATGTTAGGCAAAGTGCGAATCTTCGTTAGTCAGCTAGAAAGAGGATTAGAAAGCATTGAAGCCAGTGTTGAGCAAACATTGCAAATGTGTATGACACCTAGGGATTTTTCTTGGGGCAAATATGTTTCTGAAATGAATTTTTGTCCAAGTGATGTCTGAGGAGCTCACGCAACATTTGTTAGAGGTCAACGGCAATGTGATAAGCGCCGATTACCCTCACACGGATGAAAAACAATTTTGAATTTGAAGAGTTCGTTACTCAAAAAGCCACTGTGGCCGTCTAACTCTCCAGACCTCAATCCGACAAACTATTCCGTGAAGCTATCTGCAGCAGAAAGTGTCTTCTTCTGCCACCGCATTTTGGATAGTCTGAAAGCAGATCAGAGGGAATGGTAGAAGATTGGTGTCAACTACCTGCGGTCCACCGCGGAAGCCTTTACCAAGAGATTGGAAGCATGTATTCTGGCAAAAGGCGATCATTTCAAGCAGTACGTTGACTGAATGTTCCTGTGTCTAGATCTTACCATCTGATGAAATTTCTTTAAGAGCTTCATCTTATTTATTTCTTCCATGCAATTGAATACCGGACCATGCTTTGTGGTCAAACCTGTATCGTGGCACGCAGCAGGTGCGTTCAAGTGTGTCTCTAGCTCTTCAGGAAAGCGGCCTCCAAAGACCTGCGAGTGTGAAATACTTTGATTAACTGTCGTATGGGAATAAATTTTTACAAATGTTTGTGAGCAGCAACCTGAGTTCGGACGTTTTTTTTTGTCACCCTGTATACTGCCGCTTTCCCCAAATTTTTTTTCCGAGCAGCTTCTTTAGGTTTCGAGCCCCAGCGTAATAAGTATTCTTGACCATCTCACAATCTAAATCTTCTCGATTGTTGAGAATGTGGTGCCAAATCCATTAATATTGGAAAAACGGCGGAAGGTTACTTACTCTATCCGTTCGGGGAGGTTTCCTCATTCTCGAGCTAAATTGACGAAGATCAAACGTGAGCTACTTTCAGTAATTTATGGCTATGCTGCATACCGTCAGTCAGATGCGACTCAAATTCAGCTCTCACAATTCCAATCGAAGGCCGATGTCAGACTTTGCGAATCGAGCGACTCGCTACTAGCCCTCGCGTCGTGGTACTAGACATTAGAGCGGCCTTTACCCGCGATGCGACCGCGAACGCTAGCGAACCACTCGATTCGCAAAGTCTGACATCGGCCGAGAGGTGTCAAAAGAACAACGCTGCTTCTCTGTGTCGTTCACAGTACCACATAATCGGAAATATATCCTGTCTTGATAAATCCCCATTAGTTTATACTAATTTCACAACCCAAGCGTGAGCTCATGACGCCTAAACTGCTAGGAGCGCGTAGTCGAATAGCTCACAAATCGAAAGCTTCAAACCATCATTGAGCTTCTGAAAAAACACGAGAAAAGTTCAAATGTAAGGCCAAATGAATGTTTCATTCAAAGAACCTTCTTTGGCAAAGACATAAACCAGTTTGACTCATACCTTACCGATGTCTTCGTGGAACCTCTTCAAATATCTTGCTGCCAGTTTATTTGCCAATAAAGAAGTGATGTGCCGCTAATTTGTGAACGTATCGTTAACTGTGCCTCAAAATTTGGTGCTTTTGAAAGTATGTGGACCAGTTAAGAGCACGCTTTTCGTTCTATGTCATGCAAACAATGAGCTTGCTTTGCTACACTCTTCCGCTATTTGGAGCATTGAATGCGACATGCTCGGAAAGCGAATTAGCACGAAGCTATTCCTGGCTCTAATTTAGCCTAGAAGGAGCGGAATCGCCTTATCCTCCCTGCTTTTCATCCCGCATCTATAATAAATCAGTTCAGCTGCGCACGCATTCACGTGCATTACAGGGTAATGCAACATAAAACAAAGCTATCGGTATTTTTATAGGTCATCGTGGCAACATCCACCCACCTCGGTGGCCAACACTTGACATTTGACCTCCTTCCTTCGCCAAGCTTTATCCAGTTTTCCCTGCCTCTGGGCCCTTTTTGAATTTACGTCTAATGTTATGCGGCAAACTGCGCCTATCTCGGTAGCGCCTACTAATAACATTAGGTCCCTCTCCTCATCGACCTTTATCCACTTTTCCCTCACCTTTGGGCTCCCTTCGAACCTACTTATACACTGCGTTTCATAATTATAGGTCCACCCTAAGTTTTTGCTATTCCAAGCTTGCTGTGCATTTTTGAAAAATG